>JAARMF010000072.1:8973-43450 GCA_022844705.1 Toxascaris leonina
GGGGGTGAAGAAAGGGAATGAATCATGGTGTTGTATAAATAAGATGAGTTTTTCTAAAACATAATTTGCATCACAGAAGCACAATAAAGTCCATATGAACATAAATACATCTGCAATAATAATTGCTCCATCAGGATTCCATGCAAGATGCTTATCATAACCAATGATTAGCATCTGATTACAGATTCACTAACGTGGTTTAATGCGTTCATTCCAGTTGTCTCAATTGCGCACACGTTTATTGTTTTCTCTATTTATTTGCATGGCCATTTGAAAGTTTTCGCTTCATCTCCTATTCTTTAAAGCATTTTCAGGCTCAGTATGATGGGAATTCCAGTAACGATTGTGGATATCAGCACTCTAAGATGCCGCGTTTTTGATGAAGTTATTGCTTCATTGAGCGATACTCGAATGCAATATCGCCATCATCGTTAAATCGTATGCGGTAGTGCCTTCACAAAGACTATTTCGGTAGTACGTTGCTGAAATATGCAGTGAAGAGTTCATATATTCATATGCGTGTGGGTTTAATATAAATTCGGATGATTTTCAGATTAGATGACAGCGTTTCGGATTATGTACGACATCTTTCAAGGTTCAAATTTGGAGGAAGGCTAGCTGTAGAAGTAGCATAGTAGGTGTCCATTTCATTGTTACATTGAGGCGTTTTGAGGAAGGCGGTTAGAAGGGAAGGTTGAGTAGGGAGAAGGAGATGTCTGTGCATTTGTTAGATTCAAAATATTTCTGCTTATTAGGCAATTCCGGCATAATACATGAGGCATTTCCGGCACAATACATGAGGCAATTCCGGCACAACACATGAGGCACTTCCGGCACAATACATGAGGCATTTCCGGCACAACACATGAGGCACTTCCGGCACAATACATGAGTGGCCATGAACAGTTCTCCAACCAGCAAGCACTGAAATTAGATTTCTGTTCGCGCATTCTAGAAATGCCTGTGATCCAACTTGATTTGTTCCGAGTTAATTTCTTTCCAGAAAGGTGATGTAAACGCTCGGTCGCAATGTGATGGTGTAGCATACGATTTTGTTAATTAAATGCTCTCTGGCAAAAATTTGGAAATGCCGGAAGTTCCAAGTAATAATGCTAATGACAAACAAAAAATCACGCTTCACTGGGGTTGCTCTGTTTGCTTTGCGATGGTATGTTGTGCTTCGTGGAACTGAGCCGACAGTGACGATTTACATAGCGTTCTATAGTCTTTGGCTTACATCATTGTCAAGTTTAGCGTTGGTTTCGTGCCTATCATACAGTCAATGGCCTGCGGCATTGGAGTTCAAGGAATTTGTGACGCCGATCAGAGACAACTTAAGCGAATGCCTCAGTGTGTTGACTTTTTTCGCTTTTATTTACTGATAGATATATGAACGCTGAAACTTCTAAGACAAGCTGCAGTAGTGGGCAGTAATCGAATCGGATTTAACATTGGAGGAGAATTTGTTTTCCTTTGCATAGTATCTTTTTCTTAATTTTATGCACATTTTTATTGCTCAGGTCTGAAATTGAAGATTGATCTGAGGTGTAAAAATATGTGTTTCGAGCATTTTCATTATTGCAACTGAAGTCACTCTGTTCGGAGATACTGCGAAGGAGATGAGCTTTGCTCGAATACCTCTAAAGCTCTTAAACAGCGTTGTACACCAGGAAATGCTGTATGATGTCTTTTCTGCATCGTGCAAAAAAACTTCAAACTTACATGCGATGTACGTCGACGCTGCTGGTTCAGTGGAAATGAACTCCGCATAAGCACAGTCCACACAGCTTGGTGTGTTTTTGAACGGAGCCTTTTCTGAATCGATCTATTAATTGCCTTCTCGTGTGCTATGATAGCACCGATCCCTTTTCCAGTTCACATTTTTGCAATTGCTGCGATTGCTAAGAGCCGAATCTATGATGGATTTAATAAGAGTTGGATTCTGCGGTGTGACTTACAATGCTCACCTTGTCGAGAAGCTTTCATCAGCGACAATCACCATTTTTCGAATAGTAGCGATAAACAATGTTATAATTTCTATTCGTATTAATAACATTTTTTTCCTCTCATTCGCAATATGGCATTGGTGAAGGAATAGAAGAGTTTACAAGAAGGAATAATAAGAAAACAAAGCAAGTGAAAAAACCCTATCGCAATTTTTGATNACTTGGTGTGTTTTTGAACGGAGTCTTTTCTGGATCGATCTATTAATTGCCTTCTCGTGTGCTATGATAGCACCGATCCCTTTTCCAGTTCACATTTTTGCAATTGCTGCGATTGCTAAGAGCCGAATCTATGATGGATTTAATAAGAGTTGGATTCTGCGGTGTGACTTACAATGCTCACCTTGTCGAGAAGCTTTCATCAGCGACAATCACCATTTTTCGAATAGTAGCGATAAACAATGTTATAATTTCTATTCGTATTAATAACATTTTTTTCCTCTCATTCGCAATATGGCATTGGTGAAGGAATAGAAGAGTTTACAAGAAGGAATAATAAGAAAACAAAGCAAGTGAAAAAACCCTATCGCAATTTTTGATTTTATGAGAAACTACTTTTGAAATCACCTCTGATCCAGTTTCTCTCATTTTTATAGCAATTTGCCCACCCACGAGCGCTTAGCAGTTTGCTCCACAATAGTGCGTTATGGCGACTTCTTGTCCATGCGCCTGCATGGGCATGTGTGTCCACATCTCTGTCCATCTGCCCCGACAGTTTCAACTGTAGAGGCACTTAAGCTAGGCTACGAAAGTTGATGGATACAATGTGTGCCACAAGTTGACCCACTGTACTAATTTAAATGGCTGCTGACTCGAGATTGGCCCTTTATAAACAACTTGCACGAATACTCACCTTGACAAAATTGTAGAGTGAGCCCTCTTTTGTATGCAAATCATAGAATCGCTGAACGGAATCCACTAGCACACACGGTATCATGCTCTCTAGTGTACTGCTTCACCTATTTCCTCCTAAACTGGCAACCGTTCATGCACCTGATGATTTGTCTTCACTCCTTATGTGATTTCTTAATATGTCTTCGACAAATTTCCAAACGTTTTTCGTATATTTCTAGAGTCATTTCGTTTGTTTTGCTTCATTGTTAATTTCTTGACATTACTTTACAGTTATGACTATACGAGGGAACTCTTATAGGGTGAAGGGCGTGATGTGTTCCAGATATCGAGAGTTGTATAGATGAGATTGGACTGACTGCTTATTATTTAGTAATTAGGCTGTTAGAAGGTTGAGAGAAGGTAGCGGCGTCGTCTATTCAAGAGCCATTTCATTTGCACTGATTCATTTTATATTAGACAGTCGTTATATGTGTGCGTGTTGGATTGGAGGAGAGAAATCACGAGAAAGCAAGTCGTGCATAGATGGCTAGATTGCAGTGATCAACGGCTATCAAATGCTTTTACAAAGCGATTTTCTTCTGAGCTGTTTTGGGCTCATTGCTGTTTCTATGTTTTTCCTGCTTTGCAGGAATCGCGGTTTGTGTAGTTCCTGTCAGTTAATCGAATCGCCTCTCAAACTGCCCTTCGTCGATCCACCACTTCCAATCTCGAGATCCATTTTACCATCGCGAAATGTCTATGAATTGATGACCCAGATCAAACCTGGTTCAAATTTCACCTGTGCTTCTGCTGATCGCGCTGTTTCGTGACTCTTCAAATCTCCTTGTTACCGAGGTTCAGGGTTCTAATATTGGGGAAGGAGAGAGGGGAGAGAGGAAACGAAAGTTTAGTTGCAAGAAACACGCTTTTTATAAACCAGACTAATTCTGTGGAAAGTGAACCTTTCCTCTTTTGCAAGACGGTCGACGTCGCTGTCACTGACTCTGTGATGGCAAAGGCAAACCCATCTTCAAAACGATGCCAGAAACTTCAAAAGCGTTGATTTTCCTCACCGTTTTTCATATCCTATTGAATGTTACAGGTGTGGATCCTTCTTTTTACCTGACTACATTTATCCATACATAAATTCCATCTCCTTGCTGTCTGTTTTGTGTGATACGCTCATGCGCTGATTCATTTTATATTAGAAAGTCGTCATATGTGTGCGTCTTGGATTCAGAAGCGACACCCTAATAGTTCGATAACGGTGAAAAAAATGGCGATCAAAATTTGAGAGGCGACGTTTGATATCAACTCAGCAGCGCCCGACAGCTTTGGGACATCGGCATAGTTTTAGGAGCCAGGATCGACACTGAAACTCTTTGAGCGATACTTGACGCGCACGACGAACGAGAGCAGCAGACGTTGGAGGCCATATTAAAGTGGATTGGTAGCAGCAGGCGCTACTGGATCGAGTGGAGTGGATGTTTGCCGCAGTCGGACCCAATGAGCTGCTGAGTTCGTCACAAACTCGCAATCTATACAGCTACGCGAGTTCGCTTACGATTTAGGCAACTGCTAAACATCCGACACATTGTTCTGTCGATATCAAGAAATCATTTCCAAAGAAGGCTGCGTATTTAACAACACCACAAATGCTCACCTCATCGTTTCAAAGCCAGACGCAATCGTTTAATTTGCTTCTCCAACTATTTTACTCAGTTTTACTGAGACGCAATTTTACTCAAAGGAGTTTCTGAAGTCCCTCTCGAAGACACTGTCAACAAGCTGAAGGAGTCGTTTAGCCACAACACTTTGTCGTTCTGTCGTTGCTACACATACCTGAGAATTCAACACAGCTGTGATTTGCTCAGCTATTGTACTGGGATCGTCACACGACGTCGCAAGATAGCTGAATTCAGCGTCGTCACCTCCGAAGTGATCAAGTGCGTAGTATGGATCTGTAGCCTCTACTGGGAAGAAAAAGCTGACACTTCTGTAGGTGCCTTGCGTAATGTGAAGATTAAAATATGAACAACAATGAAGGAGTTCATTCTTGACATTTAGCAGAGCCTAAACATCAAATAAGATGCCAGGTTCCTTCACAACTCATCATCACTACTCCAGCGAGAAATCAGTGCCATCGTCACCAAGAAGAACCACTATGAGATCCGTGGCCACCTCACTTCCACTATGGAGAATCGCATTGGGCCAAAGACTGCGACTTCCTCGACAAGACATGCTACGACTGCAAGCTTCGCGATCACAACAAGGGTTTCTGTAAGAACTCCACTCAGAAGCAGAGACAAAATCCGAAGAGGAGACAGAAATGCGAACAACACATTGTCGTTGCCTCCACTGCCACCGACATCGTGCCGACCAGTTGCACATTCTAGAAGCTGAATTAATAGTGCATTCGTTCAAAAGCGCCTTGACGCGGGAGCTAATGCCATCTTGTTCGACTTCAAATGCTGGATCAGAATAAGTCGCTCAAAATTCTGCCAGTACTTTCCACACTGAAGTCCTCCAACAACAAGAATGTCAAAATCCTTGGATATTCCAAGTGCCACTTCGACATCGGTGGACGAAAAGGAGAGGAAAACTATAACATTGCGGATATCCTTGGCTGGATGGTCCAAAATGTTCCTTTCTTCCAGTGCCTCACAAAATACACCACATCCGACACTGCCGCAACACTAAGCCCTCTTCGCGCTTCATTCAGTGCACACATGCTGAAGCGATCTAATTTAATATTTACATTAGCACCGGGAAGCGGCATCAAGTCTAAAGTGACCTAACTGTGAAGTCGAATGCAGGGACCATTTGCGCAGAGGGCAAGTATTTTGGACACCCGCAGACCGTCGTTACGGACGATGGCAAACAGTTCACTTCATCATCGTGCAGTGATTCTTGCCAAACTCACGTAGTTACGCGTTTGCGCCTCCCGTCGTTCCACCCGGAAAGCAGTGGTCAAGCTGAATGCTTTGTTGAAACATTCAAGCGCACACTTTTCAAGCCGTCGACGCACTCCAGAGCCTTCTGATAGCATGTTGCTTAAGTCCCTGCCCATTGATCCTTTACGGATCGAATCATTTATCGCTAGCCGGAAACTTCTTGCGACACCGACTGCATATCGTTCTTGACCCGCTGAGGCGAGATATTGACAGCCACACCATGTCAAGATGAAAGAGTAGTCATCATGATGGTGCCCATCATCACCGCCACTTCAACATCGATGACGCCGTTTGCACCAAAGATTAACGGTGCCAAAAAGCATCTGCATCTCTGTCACCGTCGTACACAAAATGCACAACACAACCTATTCTTCAAGTTATGGGGCTCGCTTTGGATGCATCGTACCAATCGCCTGAAACCGTGCAGCAGTGCGAAACCGCTAAATCAGCTGCTCGATGCACTCGACCTACCACTGCTGTTCAAGTCTGAGGCCGACGCCGTAAATCCAGCTCCAGTATCTCCTCGGTCGATGATCTATCTCTTTCTCTATTGCTCAACGCGAAATCGTCTGGTATTCACGCGGGTCTCGCGAAGAAGGCAAGAGATTCCTTACCCGAAATTGCATTTTGGGAAACCCTCACGCACTGGTTGTTTCCAAGTTAGCATAACGATACACGCTTTTTTTCTGCTTCTGTGCTTTGACGTTATCATGCTTTGGCGTTTTATGAAATTTTCTCGTTAAGTGAGCCTTGGGTGAAGGGAGATTATTTCATCAAGGAGCAGCGCATTTGATACCACATGGTGCGTCCTGTTATATGTTCCCACGAAAGGATCGATGAGAATATTTACGTCTCCATTATAGAAGCGTCCTCATTAATTGGCCTCTTTAAGACATTATGCACGGCATTCCCTCGTTCGAAAACTTCGCATTTTAAATTAAATGTTCACTTCAGTAATTCTGATTTAAACCACTCAACGGTCTGTTGCTACAGTAACTTTGCTTTCGGCAGCTTCATATCAAAAANGCGAAACCGCTAAATCAGCTGCTCGATGCACTCGACCTACCACTGCTGTTCAAGTCTGAGGCCGACGCCGTAAATCCAGCTCCAGTATCTCCTCGGTCGATGATCTATCTCTTTCTCTATTGCTCAACGCGAAATCGTCTGGTATTCACGCGGGTCTCGCGAAGAAGGCAAGAGATTGCTTATCCGAAATTGTATTTTGGGAAACCCTCACGCACTGGTTGTTTTCAAGTTAGCATAACGATACACGCTTTTTTTTCTGCTTCTGTGCTTTGACGTTATCATGCTTTGGCGTTTTATGAAATTTTCTCGTTAAGTGAGCCTTGGGTGAAGGGAGATTATTTCATCAAGGAGCAGTGCATTTGATACCACATGGTGCGTCCTGTTATATGTTCCCACGAAAGGATCGATGAGAATATTTACGTCTCCATTATAGAAGCGTCCTCATTAATTGGCCTCTTTAAGACATTATGCACGGCATTCCCTCGTTCGAAAACTTCGCATTTTAAATTAAATGTTCACTTCAGTAATTCTGATTTAAACCACTCAACGGTCTGTTGCTACAGTAACTTTGCTTTCGGCAGCTTCATATCAAAAAAAGCCTTGATTGCAAGAAGTGCCTGCAGTGAGAAAGGAAAAGACAAGGCCTATCACGATAGGCAATCAGAGGACATAGCTATGGCACCAGAGAACAAGAACAGTTAAGAACAGAATAAAGAAAGAGACGGATTTGAGTACATTGGAAAGTAAAGGTGTAAACCATAATTAAACGCATAAAGATGTACTTAAATACATTGAAGAGGAGAATTGTTGGCAAAGCAAAGTACAGCAAACAATTTCAAAGGGTCTTAAGATATAAATTGATTCCAGGGTACGGTGNGCTGCTGTATATATTGCGTATATAAATTGATTCCAGGGTACGGTGTTTGAGGATTTGCTGGTTCTGCAGAGTTGGTCTTCTCTGCAAATAGAGCAATATAAGTGTTCTGCGATGAGTAGAGGGAGTTTTGTGCCGCCCTTTCACCTCTACTCAACTCTCTCATCCACCCTGCTATTTTAAAATGCATAAGTAGCGACACATTATTTAGTTAGATACTTGCCAAATTGTTTCTCTACTATTTTATTATAATGCGAGGTGCTTGAAACACAGTGAAAATTTCGATCTAAATATCCATTGTTGCATAATTGAATAGAAATACGGTTATCTTTAACACACATTTTTAAGGCGTATGACTACGAGAATTGCTTGGAATGATGCGGGAAACGATGTAAAGAGCGGGCATCAGCCGTCTGAGGTCGCTTCAATTGCTTGAAAGACTCAATTGACAAAATTTAAGCACTTTTGCCGCGGGCATTTNTGGACATTTCCTGCTCTAATATTGGCAACTATATGTAATATAAAATGTCAGTGTAATGGATTCAACTGCATCAATTTTAATTCCTAAAAAGTGTTCGGCTGAGGTTTTCATTAACGCGTTCATTTTAACCTCAGGTTAAGTGGCTTTGATTTATTAAGAAAAAGAGTGCTTTATTTTCAAATGGTGTTTAAGAACGCGCGCATATTCACTAACCTGTGGCGTTGTAGTTCTTGAACGTAACGTGCTCCACTTTGGGCATTCGAACCAGCATATCTTGTAGTTATGCGTTTTCGGCGCAAATGATTTGATTGTTGGGAATGGTGTTCAACTCGAACATTTGAATAACACTCGCTAAACGGCTCATATATCATAAAGTGGACCTCACACCGAAATTGTTTTTACTTCGAATCGTTTATTTTACGATGAATAAATACCGAGTGATGTCAGTGCTGAGCTATTTCCATATAGGTTATATGGATATTTTTCCGCTTATTTCAGATCCTTTTTGTGTGAAACAGTCATTTGCTTTATTGCTCACTATCCAACAGATAATGAAATCAATACGAAGTGATGGCTTCACTCGAGAAGATAAATTAGCGCTTTTATGAGGATTTATTTCTATTCGTCACTTCATTGATGAGTTTTAGAAAACGCACTCCTGAAGTTCATTGAGGTTTCTTTTGAAAATATTGTTGTAGTTGTGCATCGGAATAGGCGGGTTTTCTTTTAATGAAGAGATACGCAGTACTAGTGAATGGAATGTTGCGTCTGTCAAGAAACGAAATAGGAAATCGCTTCCGGTTTCCTAATTGCTCGGAAAATTGGCAGCAATTGCAAATTGCAACAGTGTGTTAAACAATTTTTCTCAAATAGGATCTCCTCTTCATTTTCTTTCGAATACACGTATATTTTGAAGTAAAGGGACGGTATGAGCCATTATTAGAATACACACCTACTTCCGTAAGTCTGTAGCCGCCGTAAACCTCAAAATTTGTGAACAGAGCTTACAGTGTATTGATCTTTCAGGCAGAGAAGCAGCTGCTCGTTGTTTACGCGGTTTGTTTGTTTTTTCTTAAAGACGCCTTTTAGCAGTGTGCATTAGTTGCTCGTTTTTGAGATAACTGTTGCTGTTTTGCCTCTATATGTTGGAAGGACGGTAGAATTATCAAATTCTAAAATTCTTCGTCCTACCAGATGGTTTAGCCCAGCGGTTAATGAGGATTGAGGTAGAGGTAGAGGCGTTCGCTTTCGATCGAAATTCTAATTTTCGCGTCTGGTGGTGCTACGATGTCGAGTTATCTATTTGGTCTTTTGGCTTAGTTAGATTGAAAAAAAAAAGAAAAAGAAAGCAGAGTGAGGAGGACGGGAGAACAGAAAAGCTACCGGGTATTGCGAGATATTGCGATGATGGCATTTTTCAGACGCTCAAGTACGGGGATACGAACATGCGAATTGCCTGCTAAATGGCTGAGATGGCTAGAGCAATTTCGATGTACAACTTTGCACAGAGTGCTCGAAAATATCACAGTTGTATCCCCAAGTTCAAGAATAGCTATCGATGCGGAAGCAAAGATGATTACATTTACTGCATATTCTATCATTGATAAAATAGATGGAAAGACTCATTTGTTTAGGAGAGTGAGGGAGGTCCTATGAAGATAAGTGACAAAATTGCAGGGAATTGCATCGAGGGGACGAAGGCATTTTTCGACGATAGCTTCTTTTCCAGCTCATAGATCTACGGAATCCTCTCCTGTTCTCCTCTGATTTGAAGTAACCTTACCTTCATTTCAATTTCTAAGCAATCCTTTTGGGTCGCCTTCTTTGTTTTCGCTTCCGTTAAAGCGACATCCTTTAATGCGATTGTTAATTTTTTTTTAGATCCACAACTTTCACTTTCAGTCATAACGGGACTTTTACGCACTCTGTGGCACTTCCGAAGTACGCCAAGCGTTCATGCTCCGAGGTGCCACAAATAAGGATCGATGATCGACCTGTGCTGTTGCGAATTTCAAGGTCAACTTATTTAGTTTACAGATTTGTTGAACACTTTTTAAAACACTACGTAAGTCGGTGGCATTGACTGCCGAAAATTTTATCAGCGGCTTACTGACAGATAAAAGTATTTACAAGTGAAAATAAAAGTAATAAAGGCCTTGGGCTTCAGAAACTTATTTATTTTGCTGAAATACGCCCGAAAAATTTCACTTCTTCTTGTTCCTTTATTCCACGCATCGGAAGTTGCGAGTTTTGCAGGCCATCTGTGATATTCTAGAAAACTTTCTGCTGATTTGAAAAATTCTATCTTAGAAAGTCATTGGCTGACCTAATAAATCGAGGAAATTCGGCAGGTAAAAACGTCCCTTCGATGTGAAACAATGCGATCTTCTTGGCGACACCATTTCGACAGTTCTTCTTTGCATTGGAAAATCTCTCGGTTAGAAGAGGGGAAGGGAGGAGAAGAATTTTAAGAGAAAAGCGCGATGGAAGTGGGTATTATTGGGTGGAAATGCAATAAATCTCTAACTGCTACCTTCCACTCATCGATTTGCTCATCAGATAAGGTTGCATGAAGACGCTCAAAAGTTTTCATTTCTTCTGCTACAACTCAGCTTGCGTTTATGAAATGTTGAAATGTTTGGCACACAGAATTGAATCCCGAAAATGGGGATGGAAATTGTCTGTGCTCAATCCACATGAAGACCAGTGGTCATCATGCATCGGCTGGAGGGAGCTGTGGTTACCATTTGCGAGGCCAGCTTCATTGATTCCCTCATTGTTACACAACAACTTCGTTCCCCATCCTCCTAGTCCACCCGTCCCCTGCCTTCTTCCCTACTTTGCGGCTTTCCTTCGGAACGCACCAAATCAGCAGAAATGTCGTGCTATGGGACATGTGCCAGTCTTTTGATTAGAACTAAACCAACACAGCTTTTTTTGAATCGAAGTGACACACATCCGGTAGTGGGAGCGGTATTCTTCATCTAAGTAGCTTGATTTTTACCTGATGGTCGTTGTTCCTCATGTACTGCGAATGTAGTTGCTCTTATCCTTTTGTGTTTAACGCGGAACGAGGTATTTGCTGAAATATCTCTTGGCATCTGAATGTTAAAGAGGAAGAGTCAGAGCCTGGGCGCTAGCTTGATGAATAATCCCTACCACTTAGACACCGAAGGACTGCTGTTCAAGTCCTGTGTTCTTCTGCATTTTTCCTTTCTCCCTCATTATACTGTTGATGTTGACAATGGTCATTTAAGAACCCTCAGTTGCAACGTGGCGACTCATGAAGAAATGCAGACGTTAGAGGTAAGTATCAAATATGTATTTCAATAAACTTTTGAAGAGATGTAATACGAACAAATAATACAGCGAGTTTCGGCTAATTTAAGTGCTGATGGATTCTGGCGGACATTAACGAGGGCATTTTGTCTGATAAATGAAAAATACACCTGGCCAAAAGGTTTTCGCTGACATGGAGGACTCTTATTTTTTGCGATTTCTAAAATCTTGATGCGCCTATTGTTCGTGCACATGGCTTTTTATGCATTATAACTCGTGTGTGGGTTAGCTTTTCATTTTTTCGTCGTCGTTCGTTATGGGGATGCGTCAATGAAAACGAATATTTACTGGCAAAGAAAAGAAATTCTGTGGAAGAAAATGCTTAAATTGTAGGCGGATATGGGGATTCGTATGATCGAAAGGATAATGCGCACGATTGCGTTGCATTCGCAGTTGGTATACAGATTGCTTCGTAACGTTTGCTACAGTCTTTTTGTGAAGCGAACATGACGAAGCAAAGTATTCCAATCGACAGTTTACCAATAAGTTCGACGTAATGCGTTCATCAAGACAACGGAGACAAAGAAAACTTTTGTAATCTTCTCGGGGAGATCAAAAGAGGCAAAAAGTTGCTAAAGAGTCCTTCGTTTGATTTGCGCTACTTTTGTCATCTGTGATTCAATCTCCATCGTTCTGCACTTACATTTTCTTTTCGCATATGAAAAACTATGAAAAATGCCTCAAATTTCTTTGGCACTTTGCAGACACAAGAGATCCAACACCTTGTGGAGGGGCATTATCTAGAGAGCTACTTAGTTATCTCATGTGGGCTTCATTCAGCACATCGTCGACGCATGTTACTGCTCTCAAGATATGTAGATGATGGCAAAAATCGAAACACATCGAGAGAAGGTGGTGATGCATCCGAGAGGGTACGTTAAGGGTGCCCTCTTCGGAAAGGAGATGTTATAATAGCATTTGTGATAGTTGTAATAAGCAGAGCATTTGGGCAGTCTTGCGGTTAGTTTACTGATTTGCTGCTTGACTGCAAATGGTACGGATAATAACGAGGGGATTTACCGGTGGGTAGTTAAAGATGCTTGTGAAAAGACGACAGGGCGATGTGTAGTGGCAGTCATCGGGGCTGATCAGAATTTGTTATGATTGCATTCCACGGGGTAGGTGATGCGCTCGAGGCGTTTATCAGATAATCAGTAAGCCCGTCCGAACTTTACGGTGTCGTGAGTGAGTGGATTGGATTGATGAGCAAATCATTCCGTAAGATTTATAGCAGTCTTTTAGCTGAAAGCCTCTCTCGACTTACATTTTCACTGCTGCAGTCAAGGATTGGATTCAGACATTAATGCTTGTCTGTGATTGCTTGCAAGCTTGCACTGGTGGGAACAAAATGCTCCCCTGGTGTAAAGGAAGAGTGTCTTGAGAAAGCATATTTGATGCGTCTCAAGTATGTCAAAGTCATGCGTCATCGCAGCCTAATTTTTATAAGTGTGGGATTATTTGGTCTTATGAGAAGCTTTCAGCATACCTTCAGATTTAAGATTTGCATGGAAGTCAACCCTCAAACTCTGTGAGACATCGGCATTTTTGCATTATAGTTCTCGCAGCGGAATTAGGAATTTGTCACTTGTTTTATGCGCTTTGCAAATTGACGTTTGTGGGAATCTTTAGGTTTGCGTGTCTTCCTGGTGGCTCTGTCGATTTGACGAAAACCACAGGTTACGGAATTCGTTTGGGGCAACGTCATGCACAGAATCTCACATTGATCCGTTGACTTCGGAAAAATCAGTGACCTAAAAGTACCAGAGAGGAAGGCTCGTGGGTTTTATGAGTGGAATGATTCTCATTTTAAACAGGTTGGGTGGCGAAGAAAGAAAAAAGTCTTGCGTAGAATTTGCCCTGCCGACTTGAATCTTTATTTACCTGTTTTTTGTTTATTCACTTATATGTTTATTTATTTATCTACCTACTCGTTCAGCGCTTCATATAAGGCCAATATACATTGTAAAAGGACAAAAGGACATTGAAGTGCGCAAGGAAATTTGGTACAGAAAGCATAAAAATAGAGTATCGTTGTTACGCATAGCGAAGTGGTTCATGTGGGGGGCGGAGAGTCAAAGTACACTTTGTTTGTTTAAGTTTTTCAAGACCCTTCTCTAATAATTTAAAAAGTGCGAAATTGATGGCTTCAAAATTCTATCTCCTTAAGATGGCACTGTGTTCTTTATGAGCACAATGAGAGGGGATTGCTTGTGATAGTTTAAGGATCGTAACCCACTGCGTTCTTTTATTTGGATGATAGCGAAAGTTTCACGCTTATGCTATTCGTTAAGTCTCACCTCTTCTTCACACATTTTTCATCACCATTAGCACTTCTGGGCTTTGGCAAATATAGCGTTAGAAAATTAGACAACATGCCCTTGTATAATGCTATAGCGAATTGCACATCTTACTTGATTGCATCGTAATGCCAACTCGAAACTCAATGCAATCCTTCTTCACTGTGCCGAACAGCGTTAAACATTAGTGTTCGTCGTTGTTTTTCTTTGCTGCTGTCTATTTTGGAACAGCGCAAGACTTGCTATCACTTTCAACCAAATATTCGTCACTTCGCAGAAGGGATGGTGGTGCAACCTAAAGATGGTCGCACACGTCGCTGCAAAGTTTCTCCTTGCATTTTTGTCGTATTCAAACCTGGCAGATGTGCCGTATTTGTTGCAATAACACAGCTCAGTCGGGATTCCAAGTGGAGCTCCTCAACGGATGGAGTGTAGCATCAGATGTGAAATCAAGATCCATCAACTCTCAAAGGAATATAATCAGGTTGAGGTGGGCGGAATGCTTGATATGTGATGCAGTTGTCATACGAGTGTAGCATACATAGAAGCATGATTCGAGAGCGTTTGGCGCGTAAGGATTTGATCGATGAAACGGCTTTGCGTTTGTGCCACAGCATGGCTTCTATATGTTTAGACAGAAATTCTCGTTAATGACTTCATAAATCATCCCTCGTTCATCCACCATACAGCCATCACACTCACATTTCTGCTATAGCCCTCTCACCGAGCAGTCGATCAATTATCGATGTTGTGAGTTGTTGCCAGCGGAAGGTCTCGGAGTCGGTGTGACATTTTCGATGATCAACAACGACGATTCATGATTGCCCGATTCGGTCATCGATCCATCCATAGCTGTCGTATCTGATTCATTGTATCGTCAATTCCTACACCAATGCAATTGCTTTTTTTCTTAAAATTTCGACACATCTTTAAAAGGTTCGGTGAGCACTTCTACCGTTCCGATTCCTCTTTTATGGAAAGGTTGTTGTTGCTCAGTCTTAGTTACTAAGAGTTCTCAAAAGCATTAAGTGATTTATTTCAGTTAAGAGAAGGCCAAGACTTGATGACGATTCACATAAATATACCCAAAGCGCCAACTGCGTTGTGTAATGGAAAAAGAGTTGAATTCTTTTGTTAATAAGAGTGTGTTAAAGAAAACTTTGTCTCAGTTTTTTTGCTCTGAGTGCTAAATGAGAGGATTAGGGTCGGCAATGTTTTAATGCTCATTTACAGCGCACATCACACCACTGAGACGTACACAAGCCCACGCGCATCACTGCTGAGGTTTAGCTCACATCGGTGATTTCTTTGATGTGCCTCGGTGAATGCGCCAAATCTCACTCCATTCTACATCGTAATCATCGCCCTTTTCATTCTCGCTAATCCTCTACAGACAACACTATTCGAGGAGATATACATTCGGGGGTGTGACAACTCTCAATATAATGTTTTTTTTGCTTAGGCATTCCCCTTAGGAGATGTTTTGAATTCAGCTTAACGTTTACAAAACAAATACGACAACTTGAACAAACTGCTTTTGCATTTGATAGTGGAAAGACGATCGCACAATTTGACGGACAAATGCTGCAGGATGTGCACTGGAACTTCGAATCAAAAAGAATACTGCGACCGAATTTAGGGCTCACGCTCATATTTGTTACGCTGAGCGAAATTCGGTGCCATTTTTTCCCAATTACGCCAAGTGGAAAGTTTTTCGGTACCTTCAAATTCACTTCAAAATTCGTGAATCACAATAGACAATGCCAGAGCAGATTTGACTGCAATGCACACCATAGGCGTCATATTTCCTAACTCTGTCTTTACTGTCTCTAAGTGGAAACAGTCGTATAGAGGCGACACATACGAGCAAATAAGCAACTATGACGTCATCACGTGTGCTTTAGCAAGCAAATTTACAAACAGTGCCACAAATTCTGAGGCAATCAATTCACTGGAATCAAAATTTCTCAGAGCATTTTTCATACGACAGCCGATTCTGAAAGCGTTCTCGGAATGATAGCATGATATATTTTCCCATATCGATCACCTGACCAGCCGCTCCCGCTAATTACAGAGCAGTGCTAAAAATGTGAAATTATGTGTCCTATTTAAATCAAGTTGACTCGTCGGCTAGCACAAAATCTGTAGTCTTTTCTAGTAACCTGGCCAGTGCAAAATGAAAGATCGAATGATATGAAATGTGTGCAAATTTTTTCCCCTTAATATTGATGATTTCTCTCAGCGCTAATGAATCAACGAGAATTATGCATTAGAGGTCCATGATCTATTGTGTCTACGAACAGCGAGCAAGCTTCAAAACTCTGGCTCAAGTTGTTTTCAAGTAAAACCATGGGTGGGACAGACATGCGGACACAGACATACACAAGGCAGAGCCATACTGCACGTTTGCAAGGCCCGTAATAAATGAGGCGTATAGTAGAGAGGCATCACGAACTGTGAACACGGTATATAAGCAAGTCGAGTTGCAATTGATTCTGCTCATTCACTTTTATGTCATGATATTCATTGTTATTCTGCCTCATTTAGCTTACAATAAGTTCATATCTTATATATACATGCGCTTAGCTTTTAATGGGCAGTGTATAGAGCGTAATTTGCAGAGCAATGTCTTAGTTTAAATGCCATGACACTTTTTTTTATAAAATTTGGCAGTGGAGGAGGATTCAGTGAGAGTGTTTGTTGAAAAAAAACGAAAGGGGAATAGGATTCAAACCGACATTTATGATTGAATACCTTAGAAACTGGTTGCGCCATCGTGCAATTTCTTCATTTAAAGCAATAACACTACTCGTCAACTTTCATGCCCGTGAGATGATGCGTCAAAGAAGTAGGCCTGAACGTTTTATTCTCTATCGTTTCATGTAAATTGTCCAGAATGCGCAACGAACATTTTGCCAGCATATCTTTCCTTCGCTGGAAATAGTCCGGCTAACTTGTGCGAACATAAATATTCGTATAGTTGTTCCCTTCCCAATGATTCTTCTTCCTTAGTTCTAAGGGATTACCTAGCATACTTTAAAATCCGCGCATTCTAATCTCTCAAAACATCGCAAGCTTGCATTTATACGTGACGAACGATACGGCGATACCAATAAATTTCCGAGCAATATATCGAGACCAACTTCATGAAATTTTCGAATGGTTTCCTAATAGTTCATGATTCGTTCAGAAGGCTATTCTGAGCATTCGATGTCTGAAAACGCGAAATTATGAGTGTTGAAGATAACATTCGCTTGATAACGCAGAAAAAATTCTGGGGTCGCAGATCTCTTGCTTGCTGTGTTCTTCATTCCTCAACTTTTGGCCACTGAAATTAATTTGTATTTTGAGGATGCAGTACCTTTGAACACAAGAAAGGACGATTTCTGAGGATTTCTATTGGGAGAATGCAAATTTTCTTTTCGGATTGAAGAAATAGTAATCAATGAGCAGAGAAAAAGCAATTGATATGGCGGCTGATTATAAGGTTGATGAGCAATACTGCTGTTTCTTCAATAAGTCATAAATTAAATCAATTGAATGGATTTCGGAGAAAATCTGCACAGGGTTGAAGACGAACTCCCCGACCTAATCTTTTAATGGCTGCTTGTAGAGAAAATTTGCACTGCTTTCGAGTACTGTTATAATGAAATAACAACAAAACGGAGAGAAATTACTACGAATCTAAGCAGCCGATTAAAAGTATTAGCGAAACATATAAGATAATTGCAGCAATACGTTGATGAACGCGCTGAACATCGCAGTCGAAAAAGCGCATTCTACGGCTTCGTTTGAAAGAATAGTGGGCCACACCTTGCTATGCAAATTTCTCGATCGGATTTCGGATTGCAGCACACTTCAAAAGGATTGCCGAAGGCCTAATGCAAATGACACGAATGAGTGAAGGCGACAAAAACTCTTTGATGTAATGCGACAATCAACCACAAAAGATCTTTATTCAATCGTATGTACACATATAATAATCTTTCAATTTCATTTAGACTTATTCATTCGAAAGAAAAAAACATGAAAAGGAGAACAAATACAAGGAACGAAGCACAAAAGCAGCACAGGAAATGAAGTGCGACACAATTCAAGAACACATACTGTCACACTGCATAACATCCGAGAATTTCCATATGAACTCACCGAAAATTCATCATGAATATAATTATTTTGGCTGAGCAGCACATCGCCGGAACATAATGGAACAATTACAACGATGCATTTGATTATGAATGCGCTTCACCATATATAATAATTGCAGTTCTTATCTACGTATAATACAACGCATTTTCAAGCTATTCGCAGCCGGAAGCGAACTGAAATGTCTTACTGAGAACGTTTGATTGCTGATATCTTTCTTCGACTGCTATGAAGCGTGAACAATTCAAGTCGAGATTGATTATGTATTTTAAGGGTTAATTTGTCAAGAATGGCCACGACCATTAGTAACGGCGATCCTTCTACCCGTGCCCATTTTTTTTTTTCTACAGCTGGCCAATCGTGGTCGTACAAAATAAAGGAAACAAAACACACCCACTCTATCAGAACTTCTGCGATCATCAAATGCACAAACATTTTAGGCGGTGATAAGTTTTGCACCGTTATTCAAACATTAATGACGTCACCGAGTTGCAACGACTTGGTAACAAGTGTGGCGACTTTAGTGAATATTTAAGGCGTCATTTCTAGAGAATAGGAAAAGAAATGAAATTTTGCTGATGTGAGTATCCCACCCCTTGAAAAGGCATCGAAAATTGCAAAACATGAGCGAGCGGGACGAAGGGCAGCCACGGCTAGGAAATGTGTCGAAAAGTGAGCACTCAAATACATTTGTCATACGGTGGCTGTGAGGAGAGAATGAGAGAGCATTGTGAGCATAGATGCATGTCGGTTGATCGAAATAGAGTATTTCTTGAGGAGACAGCAGCAAACGCAACAAAGGGAGATGGCCTCGGGCAGAGCGCCGGCCAGTTCACCCTGACTGCTGTTGCTGCTGCTGTGATAGAAAGAAGGCTTTGAAGTGGCCGCCGCTTCATCGATCACCTATATGTCAAGTTGTGTGTGTGTGTGTGCTCGCTTCAGCGTCGATTCGAACTAGACGGCCACCCCCAGTAACAACTCGTCCCAAACGCGAACACACACATATTCGCCCAAATACCATGCTCAGCGATACTTCAACGACGGAATGACATCCTCCCCGTTAACTACCTTACATCCGTGACATCCTATCTCGATCAATATCCATAGTGCTATCACATATAACGTTAAAAGCTATCATCTTCATAGAGAACGAGATCGAAATTTTCCATTAGCTGAGGGTTTGTGAGCGATTTGCAACAGCAGCTGCCACTTCACCTATTATCGTTGTTTGCGGGAAAAAACAAAGGAGTTTTAAGAGACACTGAAATATCAAGGATTGAAGACATAACAGACATGCAATTTCGAAAGAGGCAATTAAATTCCTGCGTTCTTGCACAGTTATTTATTTCTGAGTTTCGAAGATATCACCAGATTTGCTAATTAGCCTCAACTTCAATCTGTCCATATGTGTATTGATCCATCTGTGAAATATGGCGTCCCAATGAAGAAAATCGTGGACACTATCACTAGTGATATCTAATTCATCTGTTGAGGAAATTCCCCGACTAAGCTTTAAACTACTTCTTCAGCTACCATCGTCGAATTATCGCAACAACAACAGATGTTGCGAGCAAATAATGGCATAGGCTTATGCAAAAAGTATACATTCCCATTCCATTCACCTTTATGGTCTAACATTATGAATGCCACCCATCTTTATTATCACCGAGTTAATCTGCCCACATTCAAACAAACGCACTGATGACAGTCTTTGAGGGTGGATAGTTTTATGATGGACGCAGTAGTCAAAAGGTGAGAGATGATGCGAAAGGTATTGGAAAGAACGAGAATGTTCTGAAATAAAATTCATATATGTTGAGTGATCATCCCTTTGTCGTATTTGATGGATTTTGATTGATCATTGGCTCGATAAACGATTAAGAACGATTCGGGAACAGACCTACTCCATTGACAAGTCGAGTCGACTTTTTCTTCATTGTTATTTTTGCTGGACACGTTGTGTGAGCATAAAAAGAAACAATGATGGGCATATGTAATCGCTATAAATTACGACGCTTCGACACATAGCACAAGCAATTGCACTTTGTTTCACCCCCCACAAATCGTATGGACATGAGATTATGTGGATTCCTACTACTGTATCTGCGAAAGCTTTGAATCGACTTTTGAATGACTCCAATTTTGAATGAAATAACCAACGTTTTGCAACAGATCAAGAGACGCAACAATAAAATTCATAGGCATGAAACCAACAACTGGATATTTGCATAAATAAGAATAAACTACAAACGAGGCATGATGGCGTAGATGTTATGAGATATTCCCTCGAATGAATCGCTCATAAATTTGGAGGCAGCATTTTTGGCGAATCGTTCGGGGTGCTAGAGGGCGATTCAGACCATGCCGGATCGGATAGTTGCGTTCCATCGCATGCGGATACCACTCCCCTAGCCAAAAATGCTTGCTCTTTTTGACGCTTTTTCTCCTTCATTCGCCGGTTTTGGAACCAGATCTTTACCTATAAAAAAAGACCAATCGCTCATCACTAATTGAAAGTCAAAAAAAGCGTAATTTATGTGCAACGCGGCAGCTAAAACGAGATAAGCCAAGGAAATGTTGTTATTTAAATGCGCTGTCTGCATAGCACAAATTACCTAAAAGAAACGAATTTGCAGCTTAATTAGGGCAAATGAATGTGAACTGTCACACTGTGTGCGAGTTAAAGAAAACATCGAGAGGGTCTGTGCACTAAAGAATTCGAACCGTGCACTCCTTTCAACGAGTTTTCATTGAAGAAAGAAACGAATTTCAGTATGGCTGACACATTGCAAATGGGGAGAAGGAATTGTAGATTTGCTCTGAATTGCATTATAGTTGCACAAAGACGAAAAATTGCATTAGCACTGCAAGAAAGAAACTCTCAAAAATATTGCATATGATAAAAAATGCAACATAAGAATGGAACTGCAATAAAGGGACATGTTTCAAGTTGCACGTTTTGCTAGTGGAGCGTCAATAATGCAGTCATTTAGCGACGAGCACTGCAAATAAAAACAAAGCATTCAACCGCAATTCACAATACGCTCATTTTCTAGCGCGCCTTAGAATCAAAATCCAATCACATCCTCTCGTAGATGAATACACTCCATAGATTTTTTATTAGATATTTATATTGTTTAAAAGAAGAACTCGCCAAATTAAGCAACAAAATTAATCGCTTTAAAAAACATTGTTTTGTTCGATGAGAAAAAAAAAAAGGCAACTAAAAAATTGCTTAGCGTGGTGAACACAACGAACAACGCTAAACGAGCTGCTGGCGGTTCTTTTTTTCTGCTATACAACGTTGTGCCATCCATCCATCATAGCGCAAAAAGACCGCCGCACAAAAGAGACGTGAAAAGAAGTAACTTCTCTTCCACATTTTCGATGTTTACTGCCTTCGAATGACAATCGACGCTTTCTTCTTACCCACAGCAACAACTATCAGATCAATCGTCTCTCACTTAGATACTAATAATGTTCCCACAAAACTGAGTTATACTTTACCACGCTGATGCAATCTCAAACGGTTCTGTTTCGTCCTTTTTCAAAAAAAAAATACTCTAAGCCTTCGCATCATTTCCGCATTCCATTCAGCGCTTAAATGTTTTTATAAAAGTGCTTTCCGCGTAGATCATGGAAAGCTCTGAATGTCTGTAAATGTTAAAAAAATTGATGAAATTCTTTGTGTCGACATTTGCTGATGCAGTGAAACATTGCTGATGAATGAAGATGTATGAGAAGGATGCGAACTTAACACATTTTCGATAGCCAAATTCCAGTTCGTTGCATTATGATTTTATATCTTGCAAACTATAAGGTAGAGGAAATCAACACAGATGATTATCACTGCAACGCATTGATAATCTCGCATTGGCACGCACAATGAAATAATAGTCAATCGCTTTTCACATTATAAAATAATCGGGAATGTCTCTCAAGTAATTTACTAACACGGATAACGGTTGTGCAAATGCTGTGGGAGGACATTTCTCATGATATAGAGGCCCACCGATGAACACCTCTTCGGTGTTTCATTTTATGGAATGGTGGCCCATTTCACCGCGCTTCCCTTCATTACATCCCCGTAAAGATGCCATCATTAAGTTGGCTCCTCCCATCACCTTCTCCTCTGATAAGATCAGCCACCCTCTCACCTCTAGCGAGGGAAATTCGTTTACTCAATCATTTTACTTATCATTTTCAAGAAGTTTTGAACGTAATCATTGTGAAGGCTTACCTGAGTTTCATTCAGTTGCAAGATAGATGCGATTTCGGCTCGTCTTGTTCTATTTAAGTACTTGGAAGTGTAGTACTCCTTTTCAAGCTCGGTTAATTGATGCGTCGAGAAATTTGTGCGATTCACATTCGATTCGGTAACGACACGTCGCTTTGGCGCTAAAAAGCCGATTTGATTTCTTTTTGTACAAAAAAAATTACGGTTGAGAAACTTCTTTCGCTGCAAAAACGTCGTATTATTTGGTAGATGGATTGTGCGCATTAAATTGCGTCGTTGTTATGGTGTCATCATTTTAGACATCTTAAAAGAAGACGAATAACTACCTCGAAGTAAGGTGTGCAACGAGAAAAAGGAAAAATCATTGCGGAAGCGATCGAACGCAAATGGCTACGAGGGATTTGCTGAATTGGTCGATATCTCGAATAGCGTCCACGATGGAAAAATGGCAGCAAACAGTAGCTGAAAGACCGTTACGGAAGCAGCTACAAAGTGACAATTGTAATTTTTCCTATAGGCTATGTAAGAAAATGGTAACATCTCTTCGTCAAACTGCTCATAAATGGAAAAATTTATGCGGTACGTGCTATGTACCTTCTAGCAATTTCACTCGTTGAGTCGATAACATCGCAATATGCAGAATACTGATAGAATTGTGCAATGATGCGTTTATACTTCAATTGCAGTGACTGCATTCTTGCATAACATGCCAAAATTTCTTCATTTCGCTTATTGTTCTTGCCCGGATTGCTTGTGATGTCGGATATGAAGGATACAAAATGTGTGTCAATTCGAGGCACATTCAAATGTATGAAAGCAAAGAGACAAATACGTACACAGATTTAAAGAATATGAATGGTGACACCTCCAAAGGTCATGCAAATGCAGATTCACATGGGGACGTGAGATGAGGCAATTTCAGTGTGAGACATAATGGGTGAATCTGAATAAAAGCATCGGAAAAAGAGGGAATTAGCAAATGGTCCGTTTGAAACAACTCACCACTTTCGCAATACTACAGACTCTTATGAATCATCGCTGTCATGAAAAACGATATGAAAGAACTAATACTAAACGTTTCATTGAAAGAACGCGTTGCATTTATCGCTTATCTCTCATCTACGACAACCCCAACTTACTGGTATTGTTCTGCCAATTCATCAGCCATCGATACTTTCATTAGCACTGCAAACGGTGTCTAAAACATTTGATACAAGCTAATGTGCTATTAGTGGAAGCAACAGTGTACACCATTGGGTGCGTTGTTGTGATATCGGCTGCGTACTAATGGCAAACGTGATAATTGGCAACGACGAAAGATTAATCGTCTCTTGCGGTCAGTTGTCGTTTCGTTGAACGCTGTGCAAAACCAAATCAATCTGGATCACTGAATTCCGTATTCCCAATCGTCTGCTCATACATAATCACTAATGCGAAACGATCAGTGTAATGTTGGTTGTTTGATTGTATGTCTTTCGTATGTAAACGCATCGATCAAAAATCACGTAAAAAACACTCCACTTTTAAAACATTTTGGCTTCGAAAAGATAAAACCATCGAAATGGTAGGTGTACGGAATAATTCACTGGGTCAAAAGTTGTTCCGGTCAGAAACACAAATTTGAATAAGTGGGATTCGGAAATGATTAGATACGCAATTGGGAGGCTGTTTAATGACTCATTCTTTGCGGTAAAAAAGACGATTTCCACGAAACATTTTCGAAGATTTGCGTGCAAGTAGTGAGTGTGCTTGCACGGATATCAAACAACACTGTGTAAGACTGCATTTTATACAAACCTAGCAAGGTATAATGTACACTGAGGAAATAACGATACACTAACCGGTATTTTTAGTGACGGTACGTCTGACATGCATCCATTTGTAGGTATTGGTGGGTGGTGGATTCTGATAGTTGGTCGATGGAGGCCATTGCTGTGAGGTGGATGGTGGCGGTGCATAAGGGGGCGAAGCTGACGACGCATAAGGCGCTAAATAAGGTGGAGGCGCCCATTCTGTATAGTAGGAGGAAGGATGATGACTTGGCGGCGCAGCACCAATATACGATTCTGCACAACTCATCGCTCAGCAAACGTCGTAAATCGTACGCCGAGAATTTATGGTGGCGACGCCTAAATGCTCGAGGAACAATCTAGCGGCCGGCACTTTATGGGGCTATAAATCACGTAGTGCGGCACTCCGAGCGCGTTGCCCTGCTATGCGGAGCGGTGGGCGGAGCCACAAAATGATACGCACCAATCAGCTTTCGAATGTCTACTGTGTGCATCGCACAAGCATTCTAAACGGTGGCGCATACGCGACGCGGCAAATACGCCTCAGATTCATAGGTACGGAGTCGGAGAGAGAGAGAGAGGCAGCACATATGCGTGCACGAGAGTCGTTGGTGGAAAGGACGGCTGCCCCACAAAAACTAGCAGAAGGCAGGAGGAAGCGGGCAAACATTATTTATCATCACAGAATTAATGAATGATATTAATCTCTCTACGTGAGTTCGTCAAATTATCTGCCGCACAAAATCAGTTGAACCCTCTCGAAGGCGGCTGCAACTCCCCGTTGCCCTGCATCTTCTGTTTTCCCTCACTCCGTTTCGATTTTCTCTCCAACTTTCAAGTAGAGACGGAAATGGTAATAGCCTTACCGATTGCTCTCTTTTCTCGTTAAACTGCAACAGCTAGCACTGCTTAGGTGATGCGTTTTTGCATAGTCTCACTGAAGGCACTCACCTCACTTACAGCTGTGTGTTATATGGAAGTGAAACACCTCGGTGGTACTGTTGAAATATTAATATCCGCATCAGTTTTCCATGCAAGCTGCATGCAGCTTCCTTTTTACCTCCGCTAAACTGCACCGAACAAAAAATGTAAGTGCTTGATTGTGACGCTTCTCGAAATCTTGTAATCCTTGAAATTTATTCAGATTATTGCACAGTGACTGTGATGTATTCATTGCACTGTGATATACTGCACTGTGATATAAATAGCATTATTTGATGTGTGAAATTTCATCCCACACTCATATAATCGTCGGTCGATTATCCTCTATACCAGTCAATTTGAAAGTGCGTAAAATTGGGCTTAGAACGAAGAACTCGTTGCATAAGAAGGCTTACGCTGTGAGATGGCGACGCGTTGTTTGGTTTATTATATGACAGCGAAACACTGTTAAATAACAAGCGACGGCTTGACGGTAAAAAGCCAATTGTCCTAAAAGCTAAAAGGTGTAGATTGTTGATCCTGATTGCGAACTGCTCAATCCCCCCAAGTTTTGCTTCACCATCGCATGAAGTAATTCAAGAAAATTGTGCCGTTTAAAAAAATACACAGGGAACCATTTCCGACCTAAGAACACCGATATTCCTGTTTTCTTTTTTCCAGTGAGGAGACATAACCTTTCAAATGCTGAATTAAAATAAACGAGTTGGTGGATGCGCCTTGGATGCGGAATGTTTTGTCAGACAGAACAAGTAGCAGATAGGCTATCAGAGAAGCTATCTTGAGGAACATGTCACGCGCAATAAAAGCGACAACATTCTGATCAATAAAATGTCAAGCGTTTTTACAATATGTCGCACAAGGAGCCGCGTTTATTGGCATATAGCTTTAAAAGGGGAACCTGAAAAAGAAACATTCTATATTGCTTGTAAGCAGAAGTTTTTTATAGAATTGTTTCATTCATTTTTATGACATTGATGTCTCTATCTTCTCCTAGAAATAGAGTATTCCCATTGAGGGCGCTATTCTCAAATACACTTAAATGGCAACTATTCTGAGCAAATCGCTCCAATTTATTGCGTTCGCTCGTTTTATCGTTTGTGAAATCGCGATCAATACTAACTTGGTTTACATTTCCGAGGCATTAATGCTTTTTAATTCATCAATCTTTTCATTAATTTTAACATTTTGATCCCACTTCAGCTTTTCGTTGAGATGCAAAATTTCTGTGCGAACGTATTAAGCAGATGCGCTCTCATCATAGATGTATGTTTATATGTGCTCATGCGGTAATCTCAATTCGTCAGCAACAAAAGTCGACGGCAACAGTCGGCATCAGACTATGAAATTCGTTGAGCAAATTTCATCCGATTCTTTACAGTTTACATCCGTCATTAGCACTTAAATTCCACATAAGTTATCAGCCGTATTTCTTCTATTTGAAAGAATTTTGTATTTGCGCGGAGCGCCGATTCACTCGCGATGCACTTTATTTGAAAATTCGGTGCTTAAGCAGCTGGTCAGATTGAGGGAACGCCAAACGAGGTGCATCGAGCATCGGTCTTCCCTGCACGCTTTGCAACTGCTTTACAATTGCAATAATGCAACAGTTCCACTTCTGAGTTGTTTTAATTCAAATAAATTCGAAATATATTGCTTGCGTTTTCAACATTATCATTTATTGCTGTGACCCATGAATTTGTAGTGAGGCTTTTGAATCAGTGTACGGTCTCGTGACCGAGATTTTGGAGATAATCCAAAATGCTTACAAAAAAATCCTTCCGAAAAAAGTTACCGCCTAATATTATGGAGATCTTATTTACAAAGTGCATTGTGGCGACATCTGCCTGTACTGGAATGTGCATGTGGTACATGACTGTTTGCAGTTTTATTTCAACTCAGAAACGACTGAATTTAGGAGGACCAAATGTGGTGAAATATTCGACGTTGTAGGGTGAGCAGCGATGGTAAGATTCATGCCGGGCTCTCAACTTCAAAAGTAGCTGTAGTCATTAAAGTATGCCTCAAACTTGCATCGATGTTACGAGCGATCAAGAAAAAGTCTATTTAAGAGATTGAATAGTAAAAATGGTAAATTTTATAGAAGCGGTTTGCTGAGCGAAACCACGATTGCATCATTTGATGCCTTTACTTCATTTTTGATTTTTCACAGGATTTCTCCAACTGCTCACTCGTCATACATCAGATCGCAAACATCCGCATAATTGCTTATTGAGTTCATATTTTCAGGCAATAGTCGAATGCTGAAAATGAAATACGAAAGACTGAATCTTCGAGATTTTCAATGAAAAAAAGAACATTTCAAAAAAGCTGAAGGATACGTCACTTCAACTTCATCCAATAAGGCCAATGCAAAACAACAGACGCAATTGATTGATTAATGATATGAGGTGTTTAATAATTTGCTTGCCACAAGACTGATCAGTTGTAATAGTGCCGTATTAAGAAAAGGTCAATTATTGCTCACAATCAACGGCTGTTACGAGATATTCATCTGCATATTTCACAGTTGATTTCAACGTCAAAAGCCATAAAGTTTCGCAATGATTCGTTAATAAATCAATATTAAATTGTGGCATAGATAATATGAACCAAGTTTCGCAACGTTAACTTCGGTGATTTCTGCATTGAAACTACATAATGCGCATGTGACATAATGGACAGATGTGGAACATATATATGGATATGTGCGCCACCTGTAAAAGCCTATAAATATTGGCGAGATTTGTGTTACGTTTTGTAGTTAGTCGGAAGATTTATAGCAGCATGATGGAACGACGAAATGAGGTGTACGAATAAGGAATGTGTGGTGTGTAGGGTTGATGGATGCCGCGAGCGCAGTTTGCCAAAAGCTATGCTGGGGACGACGAGCCGTTGCACAGCCGACGTGATTTCATCGTATTCGCACCGGCATTCTTTTCCTTTCTTTGGTCCTCTCAGCGCAATTTTCATTTCTGCACTTTTTTACTTCATCAAGTAAGCTCGGAAACACCCCCTCCCCTCCTCTCTTCATCAATTTCTATGTTAGATGATGCACCCATAAATATANACCTCCCCCTCCTCTCTTCATCAATTTCTCTGTTAGATGATGCACCCATAAATATAAACGACTCATCCTGTAGGCAGTTTATCAATTAGCTCAGCATCTGTTTATGCGAAATGCATGATTTTTAATATATGCGAAGCGTTCCTTATAACTCGAATAGAATGTTGCGACTATCCTCATTACTACTTCTTTCTCTCACCCTCCTTCCACATTAAGTATGTTTTCATTTGGGACAGTGAGCATTCTGCAGATGTTTTTAAGTCGCAAATATGCTATTTGCCTCTTGTCGTATTGCGCGAAAATTTCTCAAACTTTACCACTATGCACTGCGACCAAACATCCATGAAGTATATCCAAGTTTCTATGACTTTTATCAACTTAGAGGAGCTACCACGGTTCTTCCTCAAATTGCTGAAGCGTTGCTGTTGGAAGCCGAATTATGTGTACATTATATTCATAGAATCTCACAGCTCTAATTCCATTGCTTCCTGAATTGAAACTACGCGACACACAAATAGATACAAGCACGCACAGAGACAACTACGCACGCAAAGCCAGGATATGGTCATAATGCACTTTGGTAGCGCAAAGCTTAACGAAAAAATTGAATCCGCCAAATTTTGCTATTTTTTATAAACACGATTATGTGCCAGTTTCTGTGGTATTTCTTTGCAGTTTATGCATTTACTGAGAGCTAGAAGCTGATTGCAAATAGCTGGGCCACTGCTGTGCTCGATATTTGAGTACCTCAAAAGAACTTGGAGCTCACATTTGCTAGATATATTCCATCAGGACATCATTCGACTTTTGTTGGCATTTAACTCATTGCTCCTTTCATAGGCAATCATGCACTTATCGATCGTGACCCTTCAAGATTAACTGAGTAAACTCTTCGGTCATATGCTTCACAAGATCGTTTTGCCAAAGACTTTCCATTCGAGAAGGTAAGGTATGTATTCAGTGCTTGTGAAGTGCTACAGAGAATACGTGAGTCCATTATATGCAAATGTTTTTTGCAAGCGAGCAAAGCAAGAGGAAATATTGCATTGAGCGCAAAGGCGTACGGTGGAATGGCCTGCCGGCACACAGGTTACGGGGGGCTCGATATCGGGCGTCCGACTAAAGTGTAACGGAATTTGTCACTGTCATCCCCACTCTGTAATTACCGTCCCTTCGGTGCCAAAACATTCGCATTTCTTTCACCACACCGCACTTTCCTTGCTATTCGCAACAACTATGGAATCATTTTCGCTCACTTATACCTACTAATGAGCATTCGCTTCTTTATGATAATCTTTTTATAATGAACTCGTCTCATCTTTATAGCTGCTAAATTCTTTTTGATTCTGGTAAAGGCATAGTCAGCTTATTTTATGAAAATAATTTTGAAGACGACAATGGCATTGGCCCTTTGGACACTCAGTTCCTTATCTCCACTATATTACAAAGCTTAGCAACTTGAATACTACGACGTGCATTGTCGAAAACATTTCACCCTATTCTGGGGGCTTATATGCTTGGACTACGGTAGCCGTTTAGGAAATGGTTTCATCAAATAGATTCACGTGTCATGCGTTACAAAGAAACGAAAGGAGCAATCTTTATTAAACAAGATGTTGATGACAGCTGTGTGCAAATATGAGAAAAAGGGATGGGTGTCTATCTTGATGGCTACGGTAAGAAGATAGTATTGAATATAGTGTTCGCTAATTTATTCGTGGGCATGATATCGGTTAGATTAAATAATTGCTCGCATTCAATATAGTACGACTTGATCAATGCGATGTTATTTTATCGGCTGATTGCTAGCGCATTGATGTGATGCATTTTCGAGTTTATTTGCGATACTCTCAGCAAAACTGATGTTTAATACAGACGGAATTGGAGGAGAATTCAAAGGGAATTTGCTGTAGGAATGCACTTTGCAACTCATCTACTTGCATTCACTTTAAGGCATCAAAAATCAGCACTGCAATCGAGTAAGTTTTGGGCTGATTGCGCTATACGAACGAATAATGTTCTTTTCGATTCAAGAATCGCGTTTATAGCATACATATGTCGAAAAAAAAACGGTTTTCTTACACGCTTATTTTAGATTTTTGTGCTCAATTGTGAGATTATAGATGAAAATTCGATGGAAACTGTATTAAAATTATTGTCTGATGAAAGTGTTTGTTTATTCAATAGAACTGAGCATGAATATTCATTTTAACTCAATAAGCATAAGAATGTGCTCGAAGATTATTGCCAATGTTTGTTTGATTTTTTATTATTGGCACTTTGAGAATTAGCTGTTAAACCAGCAGCAATTTAAAAATGCTTATTACTTAGTTGCGCTGTCATAATAACAGCGATTTATTGCGCTCTACAAATTTTTTATTGCATAGGCAATAATGTGGCAAATATTTCATTTATATTTTGACAGTTTTTTAACTGTGTTGCATTACTGTTAATATAGCAATATTGTGGAATAAAAATTCATCCATCTATTATCTCTTGAAAATATTCCATATATTCTCGGAAAAGGATTTGGAACTCTATTCTCCCAAAAGAACATCAAATAATTACAATGTTTATGATGCCCAACACAGTTGTAATAGTCAACGTTTGTTGATAGAGAGCTTGCTTGGATTGTGGCTTATGTGCTCATCTGTTGACTATGTTGTAGCATCTTAATAGCGGTGTACACAACTGTCCAAATGCTTATAGCACCTTCAAAGACATTCATATAGAATGTTGCATCGCACGAGAGCAATCGAATCTTAGTTACCATAATTTGGCTGCTCAAGACAGTTGTAATGCTTGCAAGCCGAAGTGTAAAACTTTAACGAAAGCAGTTGTGTTCATCACATTTTCTAGTTGTTGTGAGTATAGCGACGATGTTGCTTCGCATATTGGCTATTAGAAGAGAAATGAAAATGTTTCACAAGGTAAAATAAATTTTTGTGTAATGCAATAACAAATGTTTAGTGCGCTCTCTCCTCTAAAAAATGTCAAACTATAAATCACAAAATAAATTAAAATATAAATATTGAACAATATCGAACTGCAGTTACGTTCATCAATAAAGAAATGGGGAAATACAATTGTGATAAAAGTGAAGCGCTTTTATTGAGCATAAAAGAACGTTTTGTCGGTTTACGCATGAGTTATGGTAGAATGTTTGATGCGTTGGATGGTTACCGTTTACCATTCATCGTCGTCTCTATGCAAAATAGATTCGATCGCGCGCTCTGATATGCATCTGCGAGGGTGAGAGAGAATTTCGAATACATTCGTCGTTTCGTTTGACGTTTCTGATTTATTGCCAATTAGTAAGCAAACGCTTTCAATTTTGATTCGAATTGATCGCTCTGTAAAAATGAATTTTTCACTTTTTTTTGGCTATTTTCCAAATAAGCATAAAAATTTTGCCGTAAAGCATCAATTTACACAGATTGAGGCATATTTGTGCATACGGTATAGATGAAATGAGGCATTATGCAAATGGCACAACAATGTTGCTAAATAGTGTAGCTGACGATTTTGTTTACATATAGAAAGAGTGGCCCATCGTACCATTTCATCAATAACAAGTACGCAAGGGTGAAACCAGTTGAAAGAAGTAGGCTGTACAATGTGAAGTCAGCCAATTCCTCATAGCGACGCCAGCTGGTAATGTAACAGAGAACTTTGGGCTAAAAACGTCTTCGCTGAATAATGACTACTGGAAAATGAAAAATAAGAAACAAATACCATAAAAGAAAAATAACCAGGGATGGAAATGGTCAATAATTCATAGATTACTCTTTCGAATTGTGTATTAAAATGTTTTCAAAGAAAAGCATCTCCTGAGCATTATTTCGTATGTAGGCTCTAATGTGATCTAAAGACAAGCAGGTTTCTGATTTAAAGAGTTCAAAGAGGCGGAGGGGAGACACACTGCAAAAGTAGTTGGTCAGTGAGTTCAATAGTTGCATTTCGTCGAAAACACACCGTTTCGTACAGCAGACTCACAAGATGATTTTGAATGCTGAAACGATTACCTGCACAAATAAACCATTTCTTTCGAAGCTTGGCTGCCCTCAACCTATGCTGCCTCTATCTGCGGAACTTCCTCCATCCTACTTCTGCCTGAAAGATAGCGATACCCCAACTTCCTTTCCCCCTCAAGTTCCGATATTGCCTTTCCGAGTATCGCCAACGTATCCAAGTGACTGATTACGCAGCTAATGAATGTTGAATCTTTTTTGACATATATAGCAGCAAGAATTAGCGTATTGTCGGTTGTGATGAAATTGCTGTTAAACTTAATCAAGATCTATTTGTTGCAATTTCTAATAATATTGGGTTAAAATAAATGGTAAATGGGCCAGGATAGCGAGATCCACTGAAATTTCTTAGGTCACTCGGAGAGGATTTCAATTTACGAGATGTTTTAATATTTTGATGGCAATTAAGCCGAATTTTCAGAAAATCGCATCAATATTACCTAGTTTCCTCAATATTTTTCTATCGTTTTTAATGTTTATATTGCTGCCATAAAATATGCTATCTACTATACGTCCATTATATTTTCCTAGAATTGCTTAAAGCACAAATTCAATGAAATTTTTCGCTAGTATTTACTAATCTCAACTTCAGTTTTCCTTTAGTTGACTACATTTGGTAGCTCAGTTGTTTTCGGACGCACGATGAGCGCAGGTTCAATAAGCCTAATGAGTTCAACCCTTTTGAACCACATAGGTCGTTTTGAAGTTTATGCAACATCAGCACATCTATTAGAGGATACCAAAGCAGCAATTGGAATAAGGTGGACTCGGCGTTGATGTCAGAGCTGTTTAAAGCTCCCTTCAAGCTCACATTTAAAGTTTTTGCAACGTTTTGATGAATATTTTGCATGAAGAAAAGTTATTAAAGGTGGCTGCGCTTGAGTGCTTCACATATCAGGATATGAGGGCGTGTAATTGCCTCAAAAACACTCACTTCTTTTCTCAGTATTATGCTATCCAAGCTGTCATATTACGCTACCGTATTTCAAAATCAGTGGCTAAGCCAGGATCACAACTTTTGCTCGCAGATTCTATCCAAAGTCGATCTTCTATTTCGTCTAGAAACACGCTAATTTGTTAAAGCTATTGCAATATTGCTCTATGTTTGCCGTTAATTGCTCCATAGAATCAATGCTTGCGTTTTATCTGGTTGTAACCTGCATAGAGATTAGATTTGTGAATTTGAGTCTGCAAAGGGAAAAGTTGGCGTTCATAATTAAAAATGGCCTATTACCTCACGAGCATTAGTTCCTCAATGAAAGAAGCTTCGTAACTATTTCCTGCGCACTTACACTTCCATTAGGAATCACCATTATAGTTGCCATCCTAATTTGCGTCAATCTGTGGAGATTTGTTATTGAAGCTGAAGAAGAAATTTGTTTATAGGCTGAGTACAACGCATTGAACTCAATTAGAAGATAGCGAAGCGAAAGATAATTGGCCTCTTTGCAATTTCGTGCGGGAAACTTTTGATTTGGCATACGGTTCGAATAAAGTGAATATCTACTGCGGCTCATGCAAGTGCATTGTCGAATGCAATAAGATAGAAAGTAAGACACAAAGAGATTTAGCTACACTTACAATGCTACGGTTCCTGGAGGTGCTCGAAAAACAGAATCGTCTGCCTCGCTCAGCACAAAGACGCTCGAAGTATGTGGATTTGCAAACGGTGCTTGGTGTTGAAAGATGGAGTTCACTTGAGAAAGACGCAGAAATACATGCCCTTGGCACAAAGGCTTGTTCTTGTCGGGGTCCCTGTGTGCCTCAAGGGAATGTGGTGATTGACTTTTCTAAGGTGTAAAGGGCACTTTTGCCTTGCTGCGACAAAGTTGCTTCCCACCAGAAAGCTGGGACATTAATCTTTCCAATGATCGCGCTTCTTGACGGTCTCTGCGAGAGCATCAAATTCCACCCTCTACCTCACTATTTCTACGGTATTGCGAAAAATTCATTAATTAGAAATTTTGAGGAAATTCACGTTGGAAAAGTTTCCGCAGTTTTACAAAGATTGAATCGCTTCACAGAGGAAATCGAAATATATACACGAAATTATAATTAGGCTAATATTATGATCACAGGAACAATGAAGCAAAATGGAATTAGCAGAGCCATGAAAGAGATGTTATAAATAAGATATCAGCTTTTTACATATGTGACTTCCATTGCTTTCTTAGATTCTTCATGTGTGCAGTAGAAAACAAGCAGAAATCTTTGGACTATGGCTAGATAAGAACGTTATCGAGGTGGTTGTCTATGTTATTCTCACGATGAGTACCGCTGCAATTTGTGATAGCTCAATGCTCAGAATTTCTATCATCAGGGTATTATCCCATCATGTCATGCACCTTTTCACTTCCCCAATATACTTTCGTGATCTGAAATAGTTCCCGCCCAGTGGAAATGGATGACTTCATTTTTGTGAGACGAGATTGAGCCATCCTCGCTCATCCCACCCCCCC
>JAARMF010000072.1:47363-71964 GCA_022844705.1 Toxascaris leonina
GTATATATATATATATATATATATATATGTATATATATGTATATATGAATGCACCCGGATGTCAACTTCAAATTTCTGCTGATGGTTGTTTTGCGCTCATATGCGTTTATTCAACGATAACTGTAGTAGTTTCTACAGTCTGTGCTCGTCAGCCAATGCTTTCTGATTCTCTTTTCCCTTGAAGACACTTCACATTGTAACAAGACGAAGGTCGAGAATGCAGTGCATTGATTCAATCATGTCATGTAGTTGATGCAGTGCATTCACTCGGACATGCATCCCGGACTTTTGTGAATGACAATTTTTGGGGAAACATCCAATTCAGCATGCTTTCTCACTTATATTGACATTTCAGTGGTGAATTGAGTGTTTGCAATTTGTTGCGTTTTGCGTTGATTGGCATAACAAAGCCAACAAGTTATGAGTGCTAAAATGAATTAGCTGCCAAAATGTTGGCAGCAGACGTATACCATAAATCATTGTTTCTATATGAATGAGGGATCGATTCATCGCTTAATGTTTGTGTCTGTTTAATCGCCCTACCGACCCGACAACCCCCATTTGTGCTTGTTGCCGTCTCGTACTGCTAACAGGCAGCTCTAAGCAGTGTTTAAGCTTGCACTGCTTGACATTTCAGCTTCAGAGCTTCAGCAATTGAGCACACTTTCACTTTAGCTGTTTCAGCTTGGTTGAGAAGAGTGGTGGCAAAAGCAGTGCCGATCGGCTGCCAATGATGAATTAGGTCAGCAATTGCTGCCTATCTCTCCGAGTGTGTGTCTGTTGTCGGGCCGGAGTCGTGCTTTCTGCTAACCGAGCGCCCATCCAGTTCACGTACATCTTCAGTCTGTGAAATGTAACTATTTTAAATCGATAAAGCCCCTCAGTGATCACAAAAATAACACAAGTCGTTGAAGGAATTGTGGTGTATCAAATCATTTAGCATCACTTTCAGCAATTTCAGTCTACTTCGCCTTCTCTGCACTTAAAAACTTTGCACTTTAACACTCCGACAGTCATTCGGTCGGATTGAGGGGAAATTAAACATTGCCACATATACAGCAACCTATAGTTAAAAGTCTCATATTTCTTCACAATAAATATCTTACTGCAAAAGATGAACATATTTGAGCAAATGAAACGAAAGTGCGAAATAAGGACGATGGCTTCGACTGCGAGCAACTTTATAATAACTTCCATATAAACGAGGCAAAGTATAGACAGCAATAACTCCATTAGTTTGCTACGTGAACTTTTGATGACGCATTTTGCAATCGCAGATTGTACATAAGCTTCTATCACTTTCCACGATTTTCCAGAAAGAATCCTCCACTTCCTTTCTACTTCTTTGAAACCTTAAAGCAAGTTGGTGACATTCCATGTTGTTCTCTTTCTACTGCTGCAAATCATCTCGATCTCTCAAGACGTAATGAGCTAACTAGCTGGATGCAGTTTCTCCTATGACTTCAAAGTTCAAAGTTTAGTTGTGCTTATAAAAGCTCCGAAATGAATTCAAAGTTAAACTCGTTGGATGACGTTATGAGAAGCAGTGCAGTGTTTAACTATTGAATCATTAAAATTCATCCTCTGTTCCTTACACTGCCACATTCCATTGCAACAAATACTTCTTATGTGCTTGCACTGCTAATAAATATGATGCAATAACCTCAAAAATCATTTTGCGACGCCATAAAACAACATCAAAAGTGCTCGTCCTATCCCATCATCAAGTTGGGCCTTCAATTACGGCTTACACATCAATTTACCTAGTGATCCGTTTCCCTTTCTCCTTTGATGTAGCAACTCCTAAACTCTCGCGTTTTTTTAATTCGTTCAGACGACTCGGATTGAATGTAAGATTATTTAGCCAATATTTTCTTCAACGAAGTAATATATTCTAAAGTGAAAACCTGCAGTTTTCATTCATCATACATATAATTGCCGTTGGAACAAGCTGCATTTCAAAATTTATTTCATATTTACACAATTTTAGTATTTAAAAAATATCGCTGATAAAAGCGGAATTAATGTAATAATGTGAAAATGAAAAGAATACTTATGTTATAGTTCAAGATCATCGTCAAATCATTAATGAAACACTCGTGTCCAAAACACTTACTATGCTGGCGATCAACCTAACTGTGGCGTTTAAAACGATCGTCTTCATTCGCTGCGGTTATTTCATGGCACAGATTTAACGATGCACTAAGAAATCTGTGTTCGTTTAAGGTAGCGATCTCGTAAGTCCGAGCTTATGCTATATTAGTATTCGCATTCGCTCGAAAACAACAAGGTAAGAAGGTAAGGAAATTTTAAAAACCATTTACTCAATTAAATAGCTCAAAATTATAGACATTTTCGCTCAGTTTATTTATAAGAATATGCGATTATACAGTCATTAAGTTCACAATTTATATGCGACCATAAATTTAAGTACAGGATCAAATGAAAATGTCTCTAAGTGTGAAGAACTAAATCAATTATGCAACGTTCTGTTGTTATCCATTTTCCTACGATTATGTCTTTCTTGGAATGGAATATCAAGTGATGCTGCAGCTATAACTGTAGCAACCTATCCGTTCTACTATGAACCAAACTGTTGGTAAATATAACAACGTGAAAATGAGCTGAAGTCTTTTTGATCAATTCTAACACTCATAACTACGACAACTGGCGTGCGATGAGGGAAAGTCGACACCGTATATGAGAGGCTCCTTCAGCTAATTCTAATATAACACTTTGAAGGCATTCATGGCACACAAACGATAAAATACAAAAAGATGATTCTTGCAAATATCGCAAATGACCGATCGGCTTAGCACAATTCTCGAACAAACCGAAATTTAAAATCTCGTCGTTGCAAACTTTTGAGTTCCGCCTTGAAAAAATTTTGAAACGTGTAAAAGCTGCCAACCAACATCCTCTCTCAGCTAATTCTGACCGCTGATGTTTCATCCTTATTAGGCATGCTGCGATATGCTAGCACTATGCGTAACTGATGGAACATGAACAACAAAAATCAATTGAAGCAAGTGTAATAGCTCAATGGTAGAACATTTCCGGTATGCGGAATATCGCGGATTTGCAGTTGTCTGTGGGCGCTGCTTCCACCGATCATCAAACAACAAAAATTTCACTCATACTTTGCCGCTGCCGTGCTCGAAACTCGTTCCAGCCAGTTTCAGAAGCAACTAGTGGTCTTTTCAACTGTGTCCGTTGACATAAGCAAATTCAGTCATCAGAACTACACTTTTGTACTAATCTCCAGCGTTACATGTGATTAGCGTCTATGATTGCATTTGCTACAGTATCATCAATCCAAATGGGAGTGAGAGCTTTCTGAAACTTCAGCTAACGATACAAAGACGAGAGGGACTGTGACTGGGAGTCAAATACTTTGGCAGAATATGCGTTGTACGCAGTCTGCCTACTCTTAGTAGGATAAACAGGCTGCGCATGAACGGTTTGGATCGATATTCGAGAAAAAGCGACGCTTTTTGCTAATGATACCAGCCGTCTGCACACTCGGCTCAGTTGAATAAGCTTTGCAACTGGTTGGGAGGGCACATTTTGGATGATCAACACAAATTGAACGTTAAAGGCGCTGATAGTGCATAGCGTGAGAGTCGTTATCAGCTAACGGCTGACGGTTATGAGGATGTACAGTTATTGGAGGGACGCACTCGCTACTGGATCTTTTTCCATCTCGTTTCTTCTCCTTCATTCGTCGATTTTGGAACCAGATTTTGATTTGCCGATCCGACAGTGATAACGATTCAGCCAATTCGACGCGCCGCACTTTGCTGAGGTAACGATTTGTACGGAATTCTTTTTCCAATTCGACGATCTGTGGAGTGCTATAAGCTGTTCGACCTGAAAGATCCCTCATTCATCGTCTATCAAATGCGCAGTAGTTAGACCGCGTAAGGTTATTTAGCAAATGAGGGGTGGACAAGATATACATCGTTCCTATAGTTTTAACAATTAAATCAGCGAGTTCATTAATGATCAGAATAAGAGTACAGTATCACCTAAATATATTCTCTCATTTGGCCAGCCAACTGACGAACCATTCATGTATTGAAACGTGAAAACGGCGATTTCGGCTCCTTTCTGAGGCCGACAACCCATTCGGAGTTTGATGAATCGGAACGAAATTTGTTTGATACTCTTGCGTATCCTTTCTGTGTTTTGATTCTTCGGCTGAATTTATCTCTCAAATTTAATCCCACAGATATGCAAAACGCCTCGCAAACAAATGAGTTAATAGAAACAAACAGTTAAAACTTTACAACACTGACTTAAATACATTTCACAAATTGCCATAGCGTTGGGAATCTCGAATACCGCTGTCCTCACTACTATCATCTCGCTCTAGTGGAGATGCTCATTCTGCATAAAACTGAAAACTGAGTCGAAATCTCTCTGGTTATGCCTTTGTGTGGAGAAATACGTGAGTGGATTTTGTATGATGTAACACCCTGCATCTTTCTGAGAAATGAGTCACTTTTAGAGTCAGAAATAGATAAATTGAGAAAAATCTTCAGGATCGCATGACAAAATAAAGGAGGCGAAGAAGTCTAGGAGTAGAATTAATCGATGCTGCAGTTAAAGAACTAGCAAAAGGCAAAAGGCAACCTCTCACTTCTATGTAGCACTAAGTTTTGGGATGTTAAGTGAAATTTTATGTGAGAATTATCCGTGTTCCGTAAATTTTGCTAAGCCACCAGGGGCGCTTAGCATTCTAGGTGTGAGGAAACAAGTTTGTTCCTCCTAGATTTGTGCTGGAAAGCGAACTTTTTGGTGAGCAGTTTTGTTGTGGCGAAGGCTATTTCTCCTTTGAAATTTGTAGACTCAAGAAACCTCTCGGAGAGGGCAGTTTGTTGAGATTGCGGCTTAATTCGAGGCCCTAAATGATGTAAAAGTCGAGCCCTTCCCCCTCCCCCTTCTTGCAGTTCATTGAATAAAATGCTCACCTTGGCAATATCCATTGAAAATGGAACTGAGCATTCCACACGTTTCCCTTCGCCCTCTCCCCTCAACTTCCTGTCAGATACGTCCGGTGCATCATCTAAGATGCTCTCTACTAAACATATGCGAAATTAAGTAACGTTAACTTTGCGCTACACTGTGAAGAATATTTTAAGAGGCTTATTTTGAGTGAAGTATAAAATTTAACGAATAATACTGCAGTGATTGGCGAAATAACTTGACATGTTTGCTCAGATAGAGATTGAATGATGTAAAATGGGCAACAGAAAATATTAAAGAGAAAATTCATCGGCAAATTCCTGAAGAGCGTTTCTCAGTTGATGTAGAAACATTATGCCTAGACGTCTTACTAAAGACATAGCAAACGCAACTAGATCACCTAGTATTTCCAAAACAACACCATTGTTTCAACGGACAGGTCATAAATTGAAGAGCTCGAGACGTTAGTGACAAGCAAAAGTATTAATAAAAGCGCCTAGTAAGAACACCCCATGAATTTTCTCGATGCTAGAAGCCAGTCAAAATCAGAGTTTCCTTTTCAAGCTACACCAGAAGAGAAATAAATTAGTTCACTTACCTTATAAGCAACTACTTTCTTGCAATCATATCACTTCATGAGTGGTAAATTTCTAACGCATAATTAAAAAAATGCAAAGTTATCTATAGAGGTTAAATATTCTATGATAATATATTGAGAATATTTGCTGCTCAGGAATGTTATTCTTTGAGGGAATTATTTAAGGGACACAATGAATTTTAAATTGCACATTCTTCATCAGGGTCTAATCGTTAGCTCCCTTCAATGATTACGATCCCATTCAATTGAGTGATTGTCTGCCATCATTCATTACAGCATAAAACAACGGAAGTTTCAATGCGCTTTATGAAATTATGCACAGATTTCTGAGTGATTCAAAAAGCAATCGAAAATAGTGCTCATACAAAGAATTTCTATTGCTTTTGGTTATGAAAGCAAAAAGTGCCAACTGAATTATTCGCTAACGATGGTGATTCGATGGTCTCATAGTTTTGAAGAATTGTGTTGAATGCAACAAAAAAAAAACACTATCAGTGACTAGATAATTTTTTTTTTGCAGTAGGAAAAATCAATCGATATAGTGCAATATTCAATAATAGACTTTAAAAGGAAGACTAAATCGTGCATTCGAAAAGTGTATAAAATTAGGGAGAATCATATAATTAAATGTTGCATTAATGTTCGATAAGTCACATTCGCTCCAAGATCCAATTAAGTAAGAATCCACAAATTTCTCAATTCTCAAATCCGTCAAAAATTCCGATCTATTTAGCTGCAGTCGAGAATTGTGAATCGGTATAGATCACATCGAAGAAATCAATCATCCTAATGCATGCAACGTTGTTGTGAAAAGAATATTGCAATATGAGAGCGTGAAGTAAAGAGATGTGCATCATGACGTGTGCATATGTTGCTTCTTTCGGAGGTCTTTGTTGCACATGAGAGTGGCACCGCAACTTATTGTGTGAAGCAAAAATGCATGCTTCTGAGATTGTTGATTGCACTTGCTTTCAATGCATCACCTGTAGCGCTTTACAGCTGTTCTCATTTGTGAATCCCTTTCTTTTCACTCAAATGCACCCACTTTCCTTCGCAATAATTCGGCTGCAATGAATTCATTCATTTTATAAGGGCATATTTTCTTGAAACGGCTGAAAATATGCACAATTCAAGTGCTTAAAACACATTGTTGGTTGTGTTGCTGAGGGACGCTGCACTAAAAAAATATACATATGCAGATTTATTATATATTTCTGATAAAAGATGACGTGCGGGAATGAATTCTTAGGTTACAGAGTTATTTTAATTTACCTGAAACTTGAAACAGGCGTTTCCGAAACATGTTTTAAAAGAAGAGTTGAATAGGTTTTCGGAAAAGGAAATGCTCTATGAAACAACAGCTGTGCCGTATAATTATGAGTATGGGAAATCCGAGGCACAGACACTTGCTTCCAATTAATGGAAAATATAGAGGGTGGAAAATGAAATGTGCTAGTGGGAGTATTGGTCTGTTATCATTGTCATTTACTATGGTATCTTGCCATGAGGTTCACCTGTGGCGTCACATTAATTACGCGCTATTTCCCCTTGAGGTTTTATTTGTCGTCTCGAATCTGTTGAGCACAAACTATATTTCTGATAAATATGCAGTGATAGGTGATAATTGGCATTTCAGATTCTAAAGCGAGAGCTATATGCCACTGTTGATATCTTCTATCATTGAACTCTTTCAGACATTTATTTCTTCCGAGAAATTTCGTTGTCATTCGCACTTTTGATGATAAGCGATTTGATCTCGACAGAAACCTCCATGAACGCAACATGATAACAGCGTCGCTCTTCTTCAACCGCTTTTTTACGACTTTAGAGAGAAAGAGGAAGGGTGAGAATAAGAGAGAGACAAGAGAGACAGAGAGACAGAGCAATGGAAAACAATCTGACGAAATGCTTCCGTGTGATTTTGCAATCCTTACTTCCTACGTGCGCTGGTAGCTTCCGATCTTTATGCTGTGGCAACTGCGAGGTAACGTACGTCTGAACTGAAACTTCGATAGCTGTTTTCGTTTAGGTGATCGCTTACCCACCACCATATCTACTTCTTCTGGCAACACTGCCCACATCACTACTATTGTTGTCTTAGTATGTCAATTTTGCGTTGAATGCTACTCCATAACTTCCTGGTACATCTCCGCACATCGGATTCTACCAACCTTCTTCGAAGAGTCTCTCTTGCTCACAGATGCCTTAGTTTAATTCTTTATTTCCTGGCCTTCATCGTCTTCTAGCTTCAAGAGACATCGGGAGGACAGTGCTTCACAGATTGAAGCCTACTTAAAGCAGGATTTCGCATGCAGTCTTCGACTGCACTTTGTGGTATATTCACTGACACATAGCAGGTTCGCCCGTTGTGATTGACGACATGCTGTGCAGCTGAGCATTGCCCAAACTAGCCGACAGATTTGCTAATTTTTGGAGCAGTAAGTTCTTGAGGAATGAATGTGCATATCCTCCATACGTGCTGACCTACAAAGTGTCAAAGTGACAGAGTGGATGAAGGCGATCGATCATTTAAGTGGATTCCTCCCTAAAAGTGAAAGCTCTTTGAGCTCTCGCAGCAATATAGATAAATCTGATGTCACTTCTGAGAATCCAGTTGTTACCATTGCCTACTTGCGTTGAACGGCCGATGTCGTGAGTTAATGAGAAGTCGTTTTCTGATTAGGGATTTCAAAATATCGCACAGAAATATTTGATCTCGAGTGTTAAACTGAAGGGCTCGCTTGCTAAGGAATTGCTTCAGCATTGACAGAATCAAACAGATGTCGTTTAGTGCAGGAGGTGAAACTGATGGTGAATAGTTGAAAGACTTTTGCTGGTAATATTCCAAATTACTGAAAAAGTTTTAAAAATTGAGGTTTATTTAAAAAGGTCGTATAATTCACGCCATGACAGGCACTTTTGCTAATCCGCTTGCCACTTCAATAGGTCTCTTGAGATGTGCTAGCTAATAATATAACATATGCGCAATAATGCGTTCAAATTGATAAACAGTGCGAAATGATTTAATTGACATAGATGCGAAACAATTTACACAGAGGATTCGATTTTCTATGAGTCGACTCATAAAGATTAAATGCACTGATAAATTTCAACAGTGATTTTAATTTAGAAAAGAATTAAGATATGGATGGTGGAAATATTCGATTCGAGTACTTTAGTGAGGCAATAATCGGTACTTCGCAATCGTAATGAGATGTCCGAGTTTGAAGTGTGAAAATGTACAGAAATTTGAACGTGATGCTCTTTTAGTGCCAAAAGATGATTGATTGTGCGCGCTAAATTGTGAAGAGAGTTTTCGCTGTTAAAAAAAACACATTTCATCCCTTCATATCTGTTTAGCTAGGCGGATGCTTCACGGCCGACATGGAAGTAGAGTGGGTTGAAATGAAATCACAGGCAGAGCAGAAAGGGGGAAGGGAAGGTGATTTGCAGTTTTGAAATAAAAGTAGCCCATTTGCTCGTTCCATTGCAAAATTTCTCAAGCTGCTTCATTCCAAAAAAAGTTACCGACGGGCAACAATTCATGCTCAAAGGAGCGGCTTAAAACCGCTAAACACCTTTCTCGAAGTGTCATTGAAGCCATCAAATGCCTTCAATAAAAGAGTTGACAACACTCGTCAAGCGCAAATCCATCGACAGTGTTTTAGTTAACGCAATGGCTTGTGGGAGCTGTCACCTTGCCGTCGATCCGTTGTGCTGCAGTTCTATTCGCCATGAACGATGTGGAAGACAAATTGCGCATCGTCGATCTAACGCAACGTCACGCATAAATCAATTGCAGCGAGCAGAACGCAAAAACTGCATCAGCAACAACTGCAGTAGCATCACTCATTGCCCCAGTTGCTGTAGCCGCATGTGTGGCTGCTAACCAACATCTCTCTCAAAATAGGGCTCACCAATAAAATCAGCCCACAACCTTAACACGACCTCCCTTCCAAACGAATAATCACTTCGGTATTACCTGAATGTAGTGCTTTCGTCGTACTCTTGTGCCGTCGACTACTGTCACTTCGTCGTTCTTTGTCTCGATCGAGCATCCATCCATAGATGGGGGTGCCCACACTTTGACAAATTGATGGCATCGATATTGTGCTACCCATATATACTTCTGAGGCCACTGATGCAGCCGTATGATAAGAAGGAGCGGGGAAAGCAGAGGAAGTCGAGGGCGGATAGTAATATGCATAGGTGGCAAGTGTGTGTGGTGGCATCGACGTTGCACCGGTACAGCTATAGGAACACGATGAATAGCCGTTCTCCATTCGTTGGCCCGTCGACGTCGACTCTGCGTGTGCGCGTCCAACAATGCTGTGAGGCGATGCTCACCAATCACCCGACGCCTCTCAGTTGGCACTCCTAGCTTACTTACGCCCTACATGAAACGATCGACAGCTAAGCATCCCAGGAAAATAGCTTTACGAGCATTGCAATCAGCCACTCTTCTAGAGAGTAGATCGACGACGGAACAACAATAAAAATAGGCTGGCAAACTTGGAGAGCGGGACGCTCTGGCTCTTTAGGCCAGCTGCTATTCGCACTCTGCTTTCTGAGTTGTCTGTCGCTTTTTGTTAGGGTTACTTCCAATTTCTCACTTATAAGAGTTGCCGACAAGCCAACAAAAGTTGGGTGATCGAATGACGCGGTGATGCTATCAATGGATGTGAATGCTTTCTTTATTCGCAGTTTTCTATAGCAAAAATAGACTTCAAGTTGCCGTTGTTCATTTCATTTATGAAAAGTTCCCCATCTACCTATAGTTCGATGCCCGTTGGTGTTCCACTTCCATGTCGTGTGTATGATTCAAGAACAAAACAACTCCATTAACCCTCAGAAAGAAAGCGAGAAGAAGCGACAGCCAGGCCGAGGAACCAATCGGCACATTGATCCTTCTGGCGACACGGTCGACGGTTGATCCTGGACGGGATATTAAAACGCGCTATAGATATTGCGCGTGTGCACCAACAGGACGATGGTTGTGCCGATCGCTTTATTATATGTTCGCGGGGCCATAAAATCAGGTGGGGCGTGACTTGGCGTTTGGCCACCGCATCCAAGGAGTGTGAGAAATGAGAGAACACAGCGCAATCGCAGTTTTTGCCTTCTTCAGTGAACGCCGGTACGCGTTGCCTATTGTGCGTGTGTTATATGTGATTGGAGGTGCATCCACATGTAGTGTTCATATAAACTCATCCCGTGCTATCGAGGCCTCCACTCATTAAGCGTCAGTAAACTAAGATCGTTTATACTACAGTAGCTGTCAGCAAGATGTTATTACGGTAATCGTTGAGGTGTTTTAACTGAGATGCTTCGGTGAATGGTATTCGTTAGTGAGTATGACCTGAAAATTATTATAGCTCCGTAACGACTGTCAGCACTCATCGTTGCTTAATATTGCAATGGAAACAAATAGGTGTCGCACTTTTGATTCGATGCTTGACTCACGTTTTTCAAAAGCGTTCATCTCTTGTTGATGGTCGGGAATGGACTCACTCATTTTAATTGACGCTTACTTTCAGAACGGAAAGACTGCTTGCACCAAACGATACACAACACTTCCACTGTCAATCGTCTGGATGGTTTACCCTGTAGAAGCGTGTTTATCTGCTCATTTCAAAATAAGCTCGTCTCTACAGGCAGGACCTTCCAGGCTTCAGTGACACACCGCACATGATCGATTCAAACGTCCACTACTGTAACATCTGTTCGCGTTTACGATGAACGTAGTCATGCGGACACTGTTAGAGCGATTCGTTGACATGTCAAACGAGTATTATTGATCGAAATGTTCGACGATGTCGGCAAGTCCTTTTGTCAACTTAGTGCCTTTGATGTCTACCGCCCTCTGCCGGACTCGCGGCTCCGATCGCTGCATTCCATCAGGCGAAGTTGCACACTGTTCATGCAGCGGAAGTGTGATTGGCGTTGTTCCGGTGCATGGAACAAATGGCAATAAGATGATGAGCAGCACACGATTTAGGGCTAACTGGCTTCGTTATTGCTTGTTTATACACATGCACTGATTAATCGGCATTAAGAATGGCGACTGTCGACACCTAAAACCTGATAGCGGAAAATTTTATTACATTGCTGATGGAGAAAACTCATAGCACAATCGACAAAAATAAATTAATATTTCCGATATTTATGTAATGTTTGCCAGAAATCTTATCTGTTTTTCCTTTTTTCGCGCTTAGAGGTTTGTCATCGCCTCATGACGACTTTACGTTTGTCAATATTCGTGTTTGTCCGGGTCCATCCGTCTGATAGTTTCAACTGGGGGCTGGAGTTAGGAAATTTAGTGAGAGCAATGAGCAGGAGCCTTCGCTTTGAAACGCCACCTTGGAAAAGAATTATAAACCATACATGTACTAAAAGTTCTCATATGTGCTGCGCTTTTTTACTCCTAGAAAGACAAATCTTCTGTGGATCCGCACGATTCGTCAGGTCAACTGAGCTATGCTGGCATTTTTCATTATTTGTTACGAATTTGAGAAATCATTTGATCAGGTGAGCGTAGTGCAAAAGCGCATATTATTCCAACTTATCTGACGCATATTCCAGCTTATCAATGTAAGGTATTCGAGGTATTTGGCGCATTGCTTCACTTTTTCTCAGCCAAAAATGCGTTAAGCGGCATTAATTTATGCAGATCGGCAGTGCAAACATTGGTTAAAATAGGGAGCCTATCTTTGAGTTGTGATTCAGATCGATGAATGTGAATTGTGAAGGTGACCTTGGCGCCTGTGTGGCGCAAGAAGAAAAACCAAAGAAGGCTATATTTCAAAGGTAACAGTGCTCAAGTAAACATTTTTGTTTATACGGTGTGTTTGGCACCTGAAATGCCAGAATGACAACAACTGTTACATCTGTTTCTTCCACTTTGGATAGATTTCACACCTGAACTCTATGCCTTTTATAGCGATAGTTCGAGCATCATTCTGCAAGTATGTTGTTCTGCTTCATTGTAATATTTCAAGATTCCCCAGTAATGGTCGAGTCCGCTATATTAATGAACATGAGTAATTCATAGCACAAAGGAACTAACGCCTATTGCAAGTGGTGAATGAGTGAAGTGTAGTAATGTGGAAACAAAAACAAATCAGCACTTGTATTGCGGTTTTCCCCTCTCCTCTGCTTCTTTTGCACACCCAGTCTTCTATTAATCAGGAGCAGTCGAGACGCTCTCTGCATTACCTGAGGACAAACGCTGTCTGCATACATGAGGGCAAGCGCTCTCTGCATTACCTGTTCACATTGTCTAATGGAAAAGGGGAAGCTTATACAAAGATCTGCATGATGTAGAGAAACGAAGGTATGCTAGCATCATTTGTTGTACATCTGACGCAACCATCATGCTCTGTCAGATTTGAGGCAGAGAGCTAACTTGCAGCGTTTCTCAATTTTCTTCTCCAACGCACGAAAGTTATCGAATAAACTTTTAATATGCTGGTTGGATTGGCAGAATAGAAATTTTTTGCCATTTCTGTCAATGCGGCAAATTTAAACTGATGTGCCGAATACGTTCAAGTCATCCGATACTAAACACTTTAGTTTTCTGCTGCTTTCGCTTCTGAATAATTGTTGCCTTCTGTCGGTTTGAAGTGATTAGTAATGTAGATTTTGGTCGTGTTGTGGTTCATATGCAATTGAAGAACATTATCTGTTTATTGAGCGATTCTCGGGATTACAACAACAAACCTATTTGAGATTGATCTTGAATATTGATTTTCGATATCCTCTGAGACAAAATTTGTGATACAACGTTGACAGGAGTAATCTTTGAGGCAGTTAGCTTCGCCGATATCTTGGTGCATCTTGCCACTCTTGGGTCATTTCCTCGCAAATCCTCTGCGGGTTATTCGTATTGCATATTTTCACTGAAGATGCTGTTCATCCTCTATATGTCATGATATATGTCTTTTTCGTGTGTTCCAAAAAAGAATGCCACAGCTGCATTAAATATCTTTATTGAATTGCAAAATTTGCATAGTGCAAGTTCTTAGGGATCTCAACCAAATCATGTCACATTCATTTTTATTTGCATTCAACTTTGAAAATCTCAGTACTCTTATGCTGAAATTGCGCTTTAGGCAAAGAAATTGGCTATGTGCTTTAGAGAAAGAAACTTGAGCCAAGTTGTGAAGCACTATCATTCTTTCCTGATAACAGTTTCAGGCTGGCAGAGTGCTTAAAGCCGTGTTGCATATTCAGCTCTTTTAGTTACATGAGTGTAATTCGGGAGTAAGAGCGATCCGTTTTGAGCATCTGACCGGCACGATTTCATATACATATGTATATATATATATATATATATATATATATATATATATGCATGTGAAGGATATCGTTGGTCGCATATAAAATTTTTCGTTTTGGCTCTATAACGGAAATGCGATGTCTCATTTCATCCATTTTTTTTGCTTCATCTTTCCGGACAAGACATATATATCAACAATCCCAAATTCATTATAGATTTTCTGGCGATTATGCCTCAAGGCATTTAGGATACTTTCGGTTGCCTACATTGAATATCGATGAAACTACAGTGACTGTTGTATATACTCGATATAGTAAGCAGTAGGTGTAATAAGCTCGTTATTAAGATATTAGCAGTGCAACATAATTTTTCCCATTTCAGTGGCTTCGTTCTGTTCAATTTTATTTTGCTGTTGCCGCTCTCAAAGCAATTTGCATCTTCTTCATTGTGGTGCTGCTTCTTCTTCTCTTCCCTCAAATTTTCAAATGTCCCGAAATGAGATCGAGTTCAATCACCGCTTCAGCATCCGGCCGGAATCTGTGAGCCCATTGATAGACTGTTCATAAGATAAAAATTTCCTTTACCGTGTAGCCTTATGTGGTTATTACGGAGGATACTGTACTGCTGTTGTGATGAAAGAGGGCGAGAGAGGGCTGTAAAATTTTTAGATTCAGAGACAGCTCAACGTGAAATTGTAACTTTGGCAGCAGCAGCTCGCAAAAGATATTCGAGCTAGTGAACTGATGATAAGGCTTCCACTTAAGGAATGCTCTGTTTGTAAGGACGGTCGGCCTTTCGATATTCGTTTCTTTAGCTACCTGAAAGGTGAGAAGAAGATGGAGAGCTTGATCAAGCAAGAGATTCTGCTGATATTGGCCATTTCTTGTCTTTCTTATCTCTTCCACTTCTCTCTTTACTGATATTCCCCGGACATCGTTCCGGCTCTATTTTTTATTTCAGAGTCTATTTTCGTTTGAGTGAACGGGTGTCAACATATATGTACCAGTGACGCTCAGTGGGAATGTTTCGGAAACGGTTTTCTTGAACTTTGTGCTTTTCAGCCTCGTAGATCTTCGCTGTTATCCTTTTTCTGAGTTAGCTTCTTGCCTGATCCATGCAATACTGCTGGAATGGTGCTTTCAAACTCGTCTCTTTCTTCTGAGGACGATTTGTTTTTATGTGCTTTTACTAGTTTGCCTCCTGAAAGCGTTTTGTCAAGCGTTCTAACCGCGCGAATGTACATTTGTAAATGTATGTGCATCCGTCGGTCGTTTGGTAATTTCAACCGTGGAGCTACGGTATTTGCCGGTTGTAATCCACACCATGGATCGCTGCCTTTCTACACTGTTCAGCTTCATCCGTCAACTTCGAAAGGACTTATCGACACTTCAGTGTGTCTAAGAACTGGTTTGCGTTTTACAGCTGGTTGGGTCGCGTTTTGCACTGTTCAGTTCATGGAAAACGATTCATCAATAAATATTCGCATGAGCAGTTGGTCCGATTAAATTATTATTGCAAAATTGCATAATCATTTAGCAGTTAATGAATGTGGTCATTTGACGAGTGAAATTGCAGAGACCCACATCGTGGCACTTCCATCAGTACGTTTTTGCGATTGTTTTCTTTTATGAATGAGAAAGTGTGTCTGTTAATGTGATTCATCGGAATGTAGTTAAATAGCTAGTGCTCTTTTTCATGTGGATAAGAAAAATTGACAGTGTACGAAATTTCTCTTCGAACAATTTTTTCGTATTCAATGATCTTTGGTCGCTGTAGAGCAAGAATACACTTTAATTAATGACTCACAATGGGTTCTTGCGATAAAATTTTTTTAAGGTCTGATGTGGAAATTGGGACGTTTGCTCAATTTTTAATGATCTTCTTTTTGAAAACACTCAAAGGAAGTGATTCTCAATCAGTCTTTTGCAATTGCATTCTTTTTTCTTGAGAGATTTTACGAGCACCTTTGATCTATTTCTTAGATTGGAGGGGAGGGGAGTGGGCGAGGAATTCTTTGCGGGAATTAGTACTGCAGTATTTATTCCACCAAATTTTTCATGCACTATTTGCGTCCTACCTGTATTTATCTGGTTGTGTATCAAGTTTATTCGTTGCGGGAGTTCAAACAACAGCAAGCAATAAATTCGACATTTGTGATCTAAAGTCTCAAATAATCTCATGAGCTGAAATCGATTCATTCTTTTATATTTCTGTTGGACTGTTGCCTCGATTGACTATTAAAACGGATTCACGAACATAAACTGCATTATGTTTTATTATGATATCCAAATATTTTGTTACACAATGAAATTAGGATATATATTGCATCATTGTAGTGCTTGAAATATTTTAATCAAGTGTTGGATTTGTTCTGATTTTAGTTATTATTAACGGTGTATAAGTGATATGATCTCTGAGGTTTAAAATGCCCATTGATTGCTTGACTTGTGATAATTTCCAATAAGACTTTTCGTAATGTTGCAAAGATATCTATTGCTTACTAGTACTCTTTTAAAAAGTAAGTTGTCAGTTTGCTAATGGCTTCTAGGTTACTCTTTTGCTTTGTTATACGACTGAATGGCTGAGTTTGATAGCTCATAGCAAATCTTTTAGACGTTAATCGCCACTTTTTATGCTTTCATTATCGACGAAATATTTTTCCGTTATAAGAAGTCATTTTTCGGCACAAACACATAAATAATAATGTTAATCTGAATGTAGTCCTTGAGAACTCTGGCAAGTAGTAAAGTAACCCGACACTTCTTTTCAACTGCTGTATTCAAATAGGCAGCACTGCAGTACGGCTATATTTTATAAATATATACATGCGAGTTTCCATCCTTCGACTAAAAATTTCTTCAACTCATTACCGTGCGCTGCTGGATGTGTTCATCGTAGAAAAATATGAAGGCACGTTGTAATTTTTGAGTGCAATAAAATAATAGTTGCATCGCCAAGGATGAAATATTCTTTTTTATTCTTATTACCTTATTCGATTTTTTCATCCCCTTAAAAAATTAATCTTATCATTAAACACATTTCTACCTCAACTTCTTAAAAGACGCAACAATGGAAAATTGTAAATCCGATTTGGGTTGAGTGGGATGTGTATTGAGAAATGATCGATAAACTAAAGGAAGGAAGTTTTGCTAATGCTGTTGAGTTCGATGCGCCTCCTGAACAGATACACATAAAAAAGAGAAACCGCTCCTCATCAGTGGAGTACAGTTGCCCCTAATTGATCACTCGCAGTTGTTGTTTTTTGGCTTATCAACAACTCATCCGCATATCAACTTTTATTTCATAAACCACTGCAAGACATCGAGATACGAGAAATAGCTCCCTCCACTTGACTTTGTTGAAGTGATATCGTATAGAGTTGATATCAGAGCAGACTTTCAAAATCGTAAGATTGAGTATTTCTACGCTTCCCTTTTTCGTGCAAGCTTAGTCTCGTCGATAATCCATCTGCTTTCCGCTGTGCCTCAATTTGTTTCCATCTTTGCCCAATCGTTGAATGAAATTGGGACCATCTTGGCCGTTAATTTGTTTATCTGGAGCATAATCTCCGTGCTTCTGAATTCAAAAGGATCAAATAGTTTCATAAATTCTCGAAGATAAGTGAAGCAACTGTCTGAGCAATTTATAAAACTAATCACCGAGAAGTGTCCCTGATGAAATGAAATAGGATCAAAGTTGGAATGAAAGGTTTCGAACACTGGACAAAGGAAATATCAACCTTCCAATATTCGTAGCTGAACAATTTTGCCATCAATGTAAACGTTCACCGCTATTGGGGAAATAAACACTTTTCGTTCCATTCTATGCCATTTTATAGAAAATCGGCCACTCTGTTCTTCTAGAATCTACTGCATATACTATAAACCCTTAATGGTATGCCCTAAGAGAGATAAAGCAAAAAGTGAATAAGTTGTTCCAATGAAAGATTTTCATAGTGGCCTAGAACCTTTCGAGATGACTCTCAGAGATCTTCAATACTCAATTCCAACAATTCCTAATATAAGCGTTTCAGTGCGTCTCAAATATATATTTTCTTAACTGTTCATTTATTTTCAGAGCAAATTTCAGCATCAGTCGTGCCACTGTGGAAGTGATGGCCTTCGAAGCGCCTATTTCGTCTGCTTTCTTGATTTGCTTGCTTCCATGCTTATTATACTGTAGTATAATAAATGCTCGAGTCTGTTGATACAGCACGGAAGTTTGGGTATCATTTCTAACAGTTATGCTTCAAAGACATCGGAAAGAGGTGATCGATCGCTTCGATCGAAGAGAAGGAAATATGCATGCTCAGTGAGCACTGACAATTCAAATTCCATCACAGCTGTGAGTTATAGCCATACAACGGTGTTCGGCAATATCACTATATAATTTTCATTTTGATGGCTACGTGTCAAAATTCGCGCACACCGATCATCTGTTCTTCTTTGTTACCATTCCGATAGTGTTACTGTGAACGTTGCTGTCATCTGGAATTTCCGTCGAAATCGTTGACGACACTGACTTGTTAAAAAACGCTTTGAAAGCTTCTGCTTCCAGGATGAGTCGGAAGTCGCAGGCATCAAGGACATCACTTTACAAATCGATTGCCCCGTAATTCATTGAAAACCATTTTGACCGAAGTTGAAATTTAAATCTTTTTTGGAGTTTGGATGTAATTGTAGCCTTCTGAAATTTATTCATAATTTGTTCACTCGTTCTCATAGAACGTAACGATCTTTCCGAACGGAGTCTTAGCAACTTTTATTCCGGTTTCCATCGAAACAGTTCAAACAGTACAACACAGCTATACGCTTGGTATGCACTTTTTTGCAGCAATGCAAGCGAAGAGATAATATAGAGTGACGAATGTTGTTTACAACTCAGTGGAACGCCGTCTTCGAATGGCAATAAAACCGTTATCAATTTTCGCAATTGCTGTCGACTACATTCTCTTTTCTACACAAATTTGTTGCTTTTTATATGTCACCCATATGAACACTGCAAATCGTTCCCTAAAAAGTTATTCATTTATAGTGCTGTTGAGCTTGAAGTTCACCAAGTTTTGTCATTAAAAGACAAGTGGTTCTTCATTGAATGAACATTTCTTTGGAAGCTTTTTGATTACCATGCACTAAGCGTGATATATCTCCGTCATATATGGCAGTGTAGAATCGTTTAAATATGCTGTCTTCTGAAGGCTGCTTCTTCACAAAGGTGAAACAACAATTAATTAATCCCCTTCTGCAACAAAGTGCATAATTTCATTGTACGATAGGTGCACTCAGTATTGGCATTTATCCAGTCGATATTTACATCGTTTGCCAGCAATCTGCAAGAGAGTTGAAAGCCAAGAAAGTGAAGCACAAGTATAATAGCATGCTTGCAGAGTAACGAATTTCCGGTGCATTCTGATATCGCCGTGTATTCGATCTTAGTGAAATGCAAGTAGCTGCTCAAGTATGTTGACTGCTGCGATATGAACAGCAGTATGATACTGATGGAAATTTATCACTTGCAATGACTTTGAGGTCGTATAAATTGTGTAATTTCAGAGTTCTCGACCCGTCCCTCCCCCCGCCTCAAAAAGTTTGGTCTGTTTTTATTCCAGACGACGGCACAAAGAAACTGCAAATTTGATTGGGCTAACTCTAAATTTCATCTCTTCATCAACTTGACTGCAACTCTTTTACCGCCTTCTTCCTCATACCCTCGCTTAGAAAATTTTCGAAGCTCATAATTCGTCGGTGAAGCGATTTAATGCAGAAAGGGCAACGTACTTTGTAATGGGTAAACAGCGAAGTGCGATGCACTAATAGATATGGAACTAGTTGCATTTCATTGAATATGAACACCTTTAAAAGAGGTTCACGAGAGTGGTTATTGTTGAAACTGTGGAAGAAATGCTTTGAATATCATTATTTCTTTATTGATTGCATGGAGACAGTTGCAATCAACAGCAAATTCGGCTCAAATCGATAAAGCAGAACAAAAAATTGTGCAGTAATATCACTCAATTTCCCGCAAAGAAATATCGTGAAATATAATACAGAATCCTTCAGAATGCTCATCACAGAGCATCTAGAACGACGTTGCCAAGTTGTCGTTGCATCCCGATTCAAAATTGGGATCAGATACAATCATCTCGGGAAATGTATAACCGGAATCATGTTGAAAAAACACCGATTGCAATAACACCTATCAATAACAATAATGCTCAGCATTACTAACTTTTGAGCAAATTCTGCAATAAATCTACACTTTTATTCTTCCTGAAATCTCCCAGCTGAATATGCGTGCTGCTTCTAGCATGGGATTATTCCACCGCACTAAGACAACACAATGCATTTTTCATGGAAATGAAGGTATATAATATGTTTGAAGAGAGAAGGCATCGTGCTATAATGTAAGGTGAGGTTAGGTATATTAGCATTCTGCATAAGTCAGCCAAAGAATAGGCGAACATTTCGACATTACACTCTCAACATCGAAAACGGATCAGCGATTCGGTTGAAATATAACAGAAAAAAAATCGTTCATCGAAACCCTACAACGAACACCGGTCATGCGAAAACTAAATTCGGTATTTTCATTATGGAAAAGAGTGACAACGTGTTCAAGTTGCTGTTCTGCGAAGAAACATTTGTGAAAGAAAATAACGATCCGCTAAAATTTAAATTTTATAGTTTAGCGAACCTTAGGCTACAGCCGCATGACATCGTGCTCAATGCCATCGCACTTTTGTCTATTGAAGCAAAGACGGCACGTTGATTATTAACGTCGGAGTCTTTACGTTTCTGAGCTTAATTTCGGAGAATTCTGAATGATTAGCAGACTTTACTGCAATCTTTCCAAATTTTAGCTAATATTCACTTATAAAATGCCTTTTAAAAAGTGCAACGGAAACCGCTTATGACAAACGATAGTATAATTGAACGGTAGTATTTACACAACACCACGCATTGCGTTTCTAGACATTGAAATATCGCAAAGAAATGAGAGCAATTTAATCCATCAAATGTGTTTTCACACAAAATCGGCAAGTAGCAACGATAGTCAAGTGATGAAATCAACGATAATCGTTGCTAGAAATATTGCTTGCCACTTCCTCACCTCGTTTATGCATTATGGCTTTTACCCAAGGCTTGTAAGAAGCACAAAACGCAGAAAGGAAAGCTAAGGTGATGAGAGGAAGGAGATCCTCATTTATAGCTGCAAGTTGCTGCATCATATTCGCTCTCGAATACCATATTCGGAAGATCTTTCATATCGATGTTTGAATTCTACGATCATTAAATATTCCTCTCGATCACTCGAATTCCCCTCTGCAATTTGTCAATACACTATTCCCGATAAATGAAACGACTATACACATCGATCATGCAATATGCTGTCCTTTAATCAGATTCCGATCAATGTGACATATCGCTCTACCCATCAAGAGTCGTTTCCATCACCGATCTCATCCTAAAAATAAACGCATTAACAAAGGCAACTTCTACGAATCTCCTAATGGGGGTAAATGTCCTGTTACTGATTCACAATGAGTTGCAAGTGGCTAATTTGCGTTTCATAAATCCGACAGCTAAAAGTGAATCAGAATGTTATTTACCAGCTCCATCAGAAATCCGCTTCACCAATGATTCACTCGTTTCGTTCAAATGCGGACATCCTTGAATATGAAGATGTTGCAACTGCTATGCAATTGTATTTGATGAGCTACTGTAAGTGTCTTCACTTCCGGAGAAGCTGCTCTCTTTTCAAAGTTTCAACTGCTTTTCATCTGTACCTAACCAGACTTAAACAAAACCAATCTCATCAGTGAATGAAATACCATCGTGAAGCATGTTTTTTAGTACCAGAAGCCGTATACATAATGATATCACGTGATGACACAAGATCATTTATGGTGCTTAGAAATAAGTAGTGAATGATTCTTTGAGAAGAAATAGAAGACGATTCAAGTATGAGAAAAACTGTAGAGAAGCGCTTCCTATCAAAAAAGGGTACGATAAGAGAGAGGAAAAACGAGTGAGGCGTAACTATACATTTTCCAAATGTTTTCGACACTGACGACGAAGTTACTAAAAAAAATCTGGCTTCCGCTTCATCCTTCAACCCTCAAGAGTCTTCAAAAAGCAGTAATATTTCAGATGCTTCTCTCAAAATTCTGAACTGGTCTACATCGTTTTAGGGCGATAACATAAGAATGCAAACCGAATGAACAAACGATATTCGCCTTTTTCCAGAAAAATTGAAATTGAAAAGAATATTTCCAAATGATTTTAAAAACTTTGAAATGCTCGACTCACTTTGCACAAAATTTCAGCTTGTTTCATGCAGAATTCATTTTGCTCCAATTGCTGAAACCGCGAAAGTGCTATGCCAGCCAAATTCTTCAGCTATATAGTTTATCAAGTTAATTACTTGCATCTATAGCAGTAAAACGAATTTTGCTCTTATTTTACGAGAGCGAATGAGCGAAAAAAGAGGAAATATTCTTTCTTTCATTATGCTAATAATCATGGCACTTTTTGAACGCATGTTAGGGAGGACTAAATAATGGAAAATTAAACAGTCAAAATTGCATTTTTAAATAATTGAAATGACCGTTGGATCGCAAATTACAGATGAAGGACCGATAAAGGGGCTGTTGTGTACTGAACGATCTTGGAGAAATGAATGAAACCGGAACACATCGCTGACCGAAGTTTATGTATTGTTCACTGCTGCTTGTGTTTACAATTTCGCTTGAAATAGATGAGCCAAACGAGATATGATGTCAACAGCTTACAGTGTTTCGTCCCTTGTCGTTCTCCTCACCCCTTCCCCCCTCACGTGCACAGAATGCTGCAAAATGCGATAATTATGTCCTTTATTGCGATAGCAGGTGGAAATAGACTATCAGTTTGGTAGCAAATTCTCTGCACATTTCATCCATATTGGGAACAACCTATAGATTTTAATGCATTGCTGCGGATTTATTCTTCGACGGCAACGAGAATACTTGAAATTGGCGATCGAACTGTTCGAAAACGTAGAATACTTGAAATAGTTGTCCAACGTCATCTCTTCTATGGGAAAAGAATGACAAAAGACTTTTCCTTGAGCACAGGGCATCCGAAAATAAAGCAAATCCTCAGCACTGCTGTTCCATATTTGCTAATATTCAAAGCGAGACCACATAGAGATTTGCCACGAAAAATAGAGACGAATGAGTTAAAGGAGGAAGTGGCCTCAGTGCAGCATAAAAGGCAAACTTTTTTTATTCTGCCTTCATATAAGCAAATGATCACTATCGTAATCACCGAAATGTTCGAATAAAAGAAAAGATCAAATGGCACATCATGTGGTAAAATGAAACTTTGATTCCACTACTTGTGAACTCATCGCTTATACACGCATCAGCGATACTTCGCTTTGAAAGGCTCACCCTCCTGTCGTTTATCACAGATTGCAAAGTAAGGAACAAGGCTGTATGATATTAGAAAGACAAAAAGTGCTTCGTGAAGTGACCAAAGGTTAAAGTTGACCTTAGCTGAAAAATTCCCAGACGGTAAGCAATTACTGCCATATAAAGTACGTCAACATTGTGACCAGCCAGCCTTCTGCAACGATCAAGTTCGAGCGTTTTTCTTAAGTTGGAGGTGAATGAGTGGTAAAGCAAACTTGTGCTTAGAGCGACGGTGGATTGTTTTTGGACAGAAGTGGATGGAACCATGGCGACAATGCGCAAGCCATGAATAGCAAATAACACTCACAAGCCGACGATTCACAGCAGCAGTACTGTAGTTATTCGAGCTAACTATAAGATTACAACGAAAAATTAACAGCAAAGGAAGAGTTATTGGCAAAGAGTTATTAATAAGTTAGAGGAAAGACCTCTTTTATCAGAATTCTAAATTGACGGCTGTCAATAATAGAAATTACAAACCTATATGTCACCTGCAATGACAGCGATAATTGCTCTTCTGTTGCTGGCCGTCCTTTATGACCATGCGTTCAAGCAGAGATTTCTAACGTCTTTTTTCTAGAGGATTGTTCCCCGAAAATACAACCGGTTAAGCAGGCCTCATCGCCTGTAACTTATATAAGAAGCGATTTATGAATTGCAGCCGGGTAGACTTCAAAAAAGACTTTTGAAAAACAGTATCTGAATATGAATGGTATTGGAACAGAAAAAATAAACGTGTGTCGCAGCCGCTTTTACAACATTGTGATTCCTGACAGGACGTCGTTTGTCCGACGTGATCCAAAGAATTGCGACGATCAGGGACATCAAAGTGATTGCTCAAAGACGAAGCCCAAAGCCGTTCGGGAAGTATCGTTTGCAGTGACTGCTGACTAACGTCATAACAACAAGAGAGCAAACCAATATCGCATTCAATACACCCACTCACATGGCACTTAGTGATATTTGCGATAATCTCTTTGCAGCCTCTATCCCTTCCCCTCTCTCATATCTGAAAAATATTGGAACAAGGCAACTTTTTCTTTACCGAATTCAGTCGGTGCTTCAAAATGCGACTCTTTCATCCATGAAGTTCACTAGCAAACTAGCTGTCATTGTATCAATCGGCTTATGGGCACACTCTAGTGAAGGCAAATACAGAATGGAGACAAATTAGAACACAAACAGCGTATATTAGAGGCACAGCTAGAAAGAGCAAATATACTTACCTATAAAGTCGAATATGAAGTCGATTTCTTCTCAACTATTGTATGCGTTTGCATATATATATATATATATATATATATAT
>JAARMF010000072.1:72150-90849 GCA_022844705.1 Toxascaris leonina
TATATATATATTTATATATATATGTTTATTTATTTATTTATTTATATTTATATTTATATTTATATGTTGAATGATTTATGCAGTTACGTAATGACACCTCAAACATAAACTCCAAATGAGTGAATGAAGCAGGAGCTAAGGAGGGAACGAAAGTCATTTTAAAGAGTTGTTTTGAAAAATTAATGAACAAGGCTAAACTTTTTGAGGAATGTAGAAGTGCCTCATTCAGCTTGTAATGCAAACGAGATTTGTAACGACAGATTTCGATATATATTAAGATCGCTTCCGCCGATCGTTTCGCATTGCTTTCCCAAACATATGGACCATCGATGATGATGCTTGGCTAATTCATTATGCGATGTCTCATCGTTTCAGATGATTTTCGGTCTATAGGAGCGTAGTAATAGAGTTCTTGTAAGCCGAAATTATTACAAAAACCTTCTTTATATACACTGAAAGTGACTCTTTTGTAGAAGATCGAGTACATAAAATGATTGCAGTATCAGCTAAGTGAACAAAGCTCTTTTTTTTTTTGAAGTACGAAGAAATTTTTTTCTTACAGACCTCAAAAAAGTTTTTAAAAAGGCGTGTTGAATTTGGAGCGCCAATGTGGCTCTCGAATTTTTGTGGCCGGCAAAGCGCGATTTCGCTCGATAGAAGGAATAAAAATCATCGATTGATAACGCGAATGCTCAGAACATAAGAAAATATTTTTCAGCAGGAAATAAACGCTGCGAATGCTTTTGCAGCATGATCATTAAAGCTTTATATCGCTATTAATCATTTATGCACATATAGCAATTTCATGCTTGATATTTGCATTCAGCTATCGTCTAGGATGGTCGGTATTATAAGCGGCTGAGCAAAGGATGGGAGCAGGAAAAGAGGGATATCCAAGTTGTGATGTCTTTGCGTCGTATTTATGGCAGCTAGTTCCTCCGACATCACATCAATGTCAACAAGGTAGCATCAAGATATACAAATTTATCGAATCCACGTAAGAGAGATAACTTAAATGCTAAGTTAGTTTAGAATAAGCAAATATACGAACGCTACCCTTTACATTTCGAAACAAACTTTTGGCATTTTGCTAAAAGCTATGCGGTCGATATGGCTATTATCCTATTCTTCTGAATGTTTTCCAAGTGATTTGTTGATGACAGAAGTCTAATGCAAAGAGGATTAACTTTATACCAAAGACTTCAGTTATCGAAGGCAAAAAGCGTTTCATCATAGCACATCATCGACGAGAAAGTGATTCAAACAAACAACACCTCAATGCAGCTGTTTTGATGAAATGAAGGCAAAAACCTGAAGTTTGGCCATCAAACATCCAGCATAGGGGCAGTGTGAATGGCCAGTGTTGCATAACATTGGCTCTTACTTATTTGAAAGCGTTACACTGTGTAGCATTCAACAACTCGACGCAAAGGATACAGCTTGAAAATGAATTAACTGTGAAGTGTTTGTGAGATCATTTTTTTAGGCATTTTAAAGCTCGTTAGCTTATCACATCAGGCACAAACAAAATTTCTCTAATATTATACGTATAAACTGAGAGTTATAATAAGGAAGTTGAAGAAGCTATTAGCTAGCAGCAGCAGGCAGTATTAAGCACTCTCTTATAAGTAATCTAGGTAATTGACAATGCGGTTAATCCGTTGTCTTCGTGCTCATTTCAATTTAAAGCACTCGCAGAAATCATGAAATAATGAGCCCTCACTTACTGGCAAATACTTTTCCTCTCAAGCACTATATTGGCAGTGCTGCAAACGAAAAAATTATGCCACCCGAGGCAATTGCAGCAAAAACAATTGCTGCAGAATTCCACAAAACGAGCAATCATTGCCAGTGAGTTGGCCCGTTTTAGAGATCACCAGGTGTATGAGGGTTCATCACTCCAGTTATATGAGAACACAGTGGGACAAATATCCCCACCATTTTTAAGGCTCTTCATGCTGATTTATTACCGTGATTGCCAAATATCTGCTAAATGTTTTAGCCCTTTGCACATCTAAAATGTTTTATACATTGAAAAAAGTGCAGAATGTACATGATGTGTTCAATTTCCCCTTGCATGTACAATTTATTCGCCTCACATTAGATTACAGAAAAGCAGAAGGAGTTTTTTTGAGGAAGATAGTGTGAAATTCAATACACCTCACTTTATTCAACATGGCATATGTGAAGTAGCTCTACGGAAAATTCTGGTATCGAACAAAGAGTGAGGGAATGGTCAACTCATGTCGATGAAGCATAATCGGTTGTTTTCCAATTTCCTTCTGGATACTTTCTAAATGAGTCATCTATTTCTAGGGCTGAAGGCAATTGCATTTTTTACTATTCGCAGTTTTTGTTCAAAAGAGACGTATTGACGAATGAATCGGACATTTATGAATTGATGTGTGAATGAATGTGTCATGCGGGAGATGAACTCGTTCGTATTCGACCAACTTTCTGAAAATTTTTTCTTTAAATCGCATATGAAATTTGCACATTCACTTGCAGAAACGGCAACACTTTGATTCACTTCAAACTCAATTTACACATCAAATTTAAGAAATAATCAAGTTGGTTTTTAGACGGTTTCTGAGTGCGGCAGGTTCAGGTGAACTCCCTTGTTTGGATGCAGCAACCGTCTTTAGAATTTCCGCAGATTACGCTTCAGTGTATCCAACTATCTCTTAACGACCCATTTTGAATGTCGCGCAAAAAAACCGAAAATTTACAGCAGCACCGCTAAATGATCTAACTTATACTAAGAAAAGTAATCGGCAATATTCCCGGATACTTTTGCTTGGTCTATAATCTTCACCACTTTTCGATTCTCTCCATCACAGGTAACATTTTACTAATCTACAGGGTCAGGTGTCCTAAAAGGAACTATTGTGATTATGACATAAGTGGTACTTGCCTTTCTATGTATCGACGCTCGGTGTGCTACATAGGTGATACTTTCCCCCAAGACGAGATGTGTCGTGTTTCACGAGTGGTGCTGAGAGCGCTGAGGACAAATATGCTTGTAACGGCGAGCTTTGCCAGATGTGTTTGTTGGTCAGAATACGTTTATTGCACTCTTGATTTCGGACTGCGCAAATTCATGGAATGAAAGAATGCACTCCTTCCTTAATCGAAAACCATTGAGGGAAGGATTACGAGAACAGATGGATATAATGTATAACGGAGGATAGTCACTTATATAACGCTTCACGTTGACAATTCAAAACCGGGAGGGATCGTAGTGAGATGAATATTTTTAGAACATTTGTGATAGCGGTTCATTCAGTCAAGATATGAAGGCATAATGTCGTACGTTTTGCTGTTTTATTTATTCGCCGATTTCGTTGATCGGTTTGTTGAGCGGAACGCAATTATGCAGATTCACCTCGAGAAATGGCGACCCGATGTTATTAAAAATTGGAGTATTCATCCTGGTGACAATGACTGCACACCAGAAAGACTGACTGATCCTTCAGTGAATAATAGAACATGATATTCGAATGGTAAATCACAATAAGAAATAAGAGAAAATCGAGGACATTAAGGCAGGGCACTATTGGAATGCAATTAATGAGTTTGACTAAATCGAGTTCCAAAAATTGGCAAAATTGATGCAAAATGGAAAATCGAGTTCATTCGTCAGCAGTACAACTATTGCAGCTGTTTTTGGCTGCACTACAAAAAATTGGCCACATATGTGCAGCATCTATAAGAGTAATATGGGATAGGGGTCGATAAAGTGTCGCGTAAAATAATTGCTTTCTCTGCATAGGTTATTTGGTAAATGAAGCCTCTGAAATGGCATAAAGATGTTGCCGATTGTCTTGTGTTGAATGACTGCCGTGAGTGATACCTGGGACGCATTTGTAAGAACCTCAAACGTCCAATGATTTTGAGTTGGCAAATTTCTGTTCGCCTTTGTGTGTGTGTGTGTGAGTTTTGACCAATCAATGCTTAGTTTCTGTGGGAATTAATATTTGTAATATGGGAGCTGCGAGAAACCTCAAATAATACTTAAATCTTATAAGATTTTCGAGTGATTCTGTGCACTGAATAAAATAAAGCAAAACTCCATTCATTTTGAATGAATTTCGATGATGAATTGGTCTTCTTTCGCAATGCCGCCAACCTCACTCACCTCGTATATGTTTTGCTTACGACGACATATTAATGACACATGTAGAGGAGGTAATGAGGACGGAAAATACCTCGCCTAATTCTCACTTCATCCACTCCCTAACGAAGGACGGCAAGGAGGTTAGCAATGGGGAAGAGTAGCCTGGAATATGTCGGCTATTCTCTTGAGCTGATACATCGATAGGAATCGAAAACTCCCATTCATTGCAAAATAGCCCGTAAAATAACGAGTGCAACTCACATGTAAGATCTGAATGTACTCAAATCGTCATGAACTCTTAGGTAGTTATGAAGCTCGAGTTGTGCCACGCAGCCGTTAAGCTGTTTCTTCTAACTAATGACTACTATAGGCTGTGTACCCATTGCTAGAAAACAGAATGATGCGTAGCTTCCCTGGAATATGGGCAGCCGAATTATTTGAGTGACAGCGAATGTCTTCAAACTCACTCCAGTCTTTTCGCTTCATTTCATTCTAATAAATAATTGAGTTTATTTTCTCAACGCGAAGGTTTCAATAACGCTCGAAGAGGTTTGCTTTTTCGGCAGCTAGTGTAACTAATTATTTGTGCTTTTTCCTTCCAGATTCTATCAAGGCATTTAGTATTCGGATGATCTGAGGAGCGTGTATGGACCAAAGAAAGGTGGGAGGAAAAGTGAGGAAAGAATTTAGTGAGTCGAGAAATAGATTTGGTGAATATTTTTGAAATACTGAATAATAGTCATCTATTTCCTCGTTTAAATTTACTTAAGAAGTATAAAGGTGTCACATAATTAAGGCGTTTCAAAAAAGTGCTGAGCAGAAACTGCCGTATTGCCATTTTGCAGATTTTGCGAATTATACTGTCTGCTGCAATTGGAATTGGCTCAAGCCGGTTCGGTCTTCAAAGAAGAACGGCTCAACAGAGTGCGTATCTGCATTCGCAAGTTGTGCTTTATTTGAGACGGTAATGTATAGTTCCTTAACTTGCCATATTCGGAAAAAGCTTAGAATGCGACTTGAGGATGATGACCTCTAAAATCTGCAAAGGTTGATTTTCTTAACCGTGAACAATATTTTGCTAACAGCAATTTTTCTCTTAATATACTTTCCTGCAGAATATTGAGCTTAAGCTGTTTTTTGGGGAAGTAAGCAAGTTCATGGTAAGCTATTTATGTGGAGTATGACATAATAAAGGATATCTTCGAGGAAGACATCTTTATGCCCTCCTCAACGATATTCTTTAATGAGTTTATTATAGAATTGTGAGAAAAGTTGGTGATACCATGTTAATTATTTATGTTTTATTTTGGTGAAGTTCAGCTTTGTATGACCATAAACGAGGGGATAAATCCATAAATCCCCATGTGTACATGAAGCAATGAAAGAAGAGTGAGTTTAATTGGTGCAGAAAAAACAAAAGAAGTTAGGAGTGCGTTAAAGGAGGTGCCCAATATGACGAAGTTGGATGCAATTATTCTTTCTAAGATTGATTCATTGTAGATAACTTTTTGATTTGTTACCTGTAGTTTAAATGCAGGAGCGACACTTCGTTGCACATACTGCTTCCTTATTACTCCTAATAATTTGTGCCATTTGTGCCGCTACGATTTCCATAGCAAAAAAAGGATGAGTGGCTTTTTATTGTTTCCATTTGAATGTGATATGCGAATCGATGCAGTTCTCTCGTTTTCGTTCTCTCTTGTGTAAGTGTAGCGATTTGCATCAGCTTTGTATCTTCTTGAATAAGCTATAACTCATAGATAATATATATTCGACAGAGGTATTCCTCCACGATTAATGATCGCTTGCGAAACGATCACATTTGAAGCACTCATAAAATATCGAATGTCAGAGGGAATGACCGAATTTCAATGGGCATTAATTCTTATTCCATTGTGCGATAGGTGGAGTTTGGTTTTTGCTTTTATTATTTGTGCCAAATTGCATTTAAATAATACCTATCCATCCCTAAAATGTCGTTTGTGTTATTTATATACTAAGTGAAGTGGTTGATATTTCGGCAGTAATCACACTTCTCCGACTCTTTGCTCGCTATTCATTTTGCATCCGAAATTTATAGATTACTTGAAACAATTACAGTGCTGCTGTCATGAGTAGTCGTTCAGTTTGTCGTTTTTTATATCATTTTTTTTGTTACTTATTGGTTGCATACCATCCGCCTTCGTTCGACGATAAGGTGTCTGCTTCATCGTTCATTCGCATCCAGTCAACGAAAAGGTATGAACTTGATCGTTGCGGGATGACTGATTGGTCACAACATAGGCACACTTTATATGTATGGCAGTGACCGTTCATCGTGTCAAATCATTGTCAATTTCCATGTTTAGTGCTTTTCGAGTGATGGAACAATAATGAACAGAAAACATGTATTAATATTTTACATGACAGTCCTAACTGAATTTCTACTGATTCTTAGCACTGCGAGGAAAAGGTTCTTAGAACTTTAGAGGAAAAGTGTTTTGCATGAGGCAACTGCAGTTTTTTTCTTTTGAAATTGGAGAAATGCATGGTATGTACCTTTAAAACATTGCGGTGTGATGGATGTTGTTGCCTTTCAAAAGCGCCGATGATATCATTTGAGCTGAGAATGGAAACCATAAGATGGGAGGGTTCTGTTTAGAGTGAGTTCGGTGAGTCAGCCAATATATTCAGCATCGAACATATAATCCATATGGATGTGTGATCGATATCTATATTTAATTCTATTTCCTGCCGCCTTCAATAGCGCATGTTTGAAAAACGCAGCATCTGTATGCTCACTTTCTGACCTCTTCTAATCGATGACTTTCATCTACTTGGTTTATGAATTCTGTATTATATTTCTCGGTAGGCATGCATTCGAACTGCCACACTCGATGGTATAATCACTTGCGGTGCACCATAGTTTCACCAGATATGGTAGTGATTCAATTACTGATCTCGAGTACTAATTACTGATCTCGAGTTCATCCACTTATGCAGATTACTTCCCTTCCTTCTCTTTGCGGTCCGTTATTTTGTTTGAGCCATTGGCATAGACGGGAACGTGAATCAAAGACATGTAAAATGAACTGCAAATTTTTAGCAGCTTTCAATTGTCAGCTGGTAATGAGAGCCGAGCGGCCATTCGTATTCAAGAATCACTTTGAATTCACACAGCGAATGGAGATCCTTGAGTTGGTGATTCTTCAATTGACATTTCCTGGAATGGTTTCCGATTTCTGGTTCCGTCGAAGCTCGGCTACTTTTTTTTAGTTCGTGCTTTTAAAAATAGCATAAATCGCTCATTCTGTATAAGAACTGATGTTAGTTCTAGCAATAATGAGTGCTGAGTGCCAATTTCGAATGATATTTTTGCATGGCCTAGTATTGATTTCCATACGAAGTATAATCGCTAAAATCTTGCGCTTGCAGCAGAAGAGAAAGGAAGTGATATAAGTTGAAGAGGATCACACAGATCCTATCAGCAGACACACTCCTGTGCTGATTTGTGAACTCTGAGACGCCAAGCATGGTCGTTGGAGGAAAGCTGCAAAGTTTTTCGACTATGTGCTTCTATGACTGCGATATTTCGAGAGTCTACTTCTCCAAGAAAATATGAAAGACTTTATTAGTTCAGAAGATTCGGTCCAAATGCTTTGTAGGTGAAAGAAATTTGGCATTAGGAGAAGGGATTTATATAGAGAAAAACAACGCATATGTAAACATCTCAAGATGTTCACAGAACATTAAAAAACGCACCTATCCCAATGCAGTCAACTCAGAAACACATGTTATATATCAGAATTACCGAGTAGCAGACATTCAGTATAGTTTTTTGTTTTTGCGTCTAACTGAATAGTTGGAAAAACGATCGGAGAGAAGCTGAAAGAGTTTTATCATTGAGTTTCTCGGCTAATTTATTTGGCAACACCAGTTGCAGTTTTCAGGTAAATTTTGTGCGGTGAAAACGATGGAAATAGCAGAAGAGGGCATTCGTGAAAGCTTTGTGATGCCTTCCATTGATGTAAATATGATCGCATGATGCTCGAGTGATTAATAAACAACAAAAACTCGAATCTGCGGAATCAAATGAACATCAGGTTCATATTTGTCGTTATCGCAGACGTACTCTTCTCTTAGATCCTCTTTCTCGAGAGTTTTCTTGAAGGCAATATTCTATGACAATATTTACGCTTGTTTTCTTTTATGAGAATATATATATATATATATATATATATATATATATATATATATATATGTAATAAAAGAAACGAGCTTTCAGTAGAGGAAGTTGCGGAAGGAAATGGAAAATATTGTCATTAATTGGAAGTATGTTGCATTGCATTATTCGTCGTACGCCCTCCACGTCGTTTTATATCTCTTTCTACCGTCCCTAGATTTGTCTGTTTGCTTTTTCATTTCGATCGCCCTTTCAGTTGCATTCCTCTACCACCTGTTCTAAACTTTCCACTGCAGTTCGTTCATCTCTTAATATCTTAACTGTCGAAAGCGCAGCTGTTACTTAAGTTCAAACAGCATCCATTGTGTTGCAATTCATAAACTGCCAAAAAAAATTAACGTATAAACCATTACGCAACATCGACTAACATGAGCGTTTTCGTCAATATTAGGTTTCAGCATCGGTGAAGTTCAGTTGCAATTTTAGCCATGTCAAAGCACAATTTGTTGCCGCAGTAGTATAATCTCTATTCATAAGAGAAGGAGGGAAACCGCAGCTAGCCATTAAGGTAATCTTGATAATCGAGACTATACTCCGCACGAGAGGAACATGAATGAAGCTTGAGAGAGAAGTCATGAGGCCTCGACATGAACGGCATGATAACAACAGGAAAACAAAGGTGATAATGAATGAACAACCGAAGAAAAAACTTTTGAAGCCAACACGCCATTGGGATAATGATCTCCACTTTTGAAAGTTAAACATCAAAATGTTTAAGGAAGCTCGTTCTGCCGCATATACGGTGCGATGAGTCAGACGTGCGTGCTTGCAAGCACAGATGATAGCTTCGATAGCAACGGCCCCTGCCTAAAGTCCATGAAAAAAGTTCATCAAGAGTGATCTCCGACAGCCCACTTTACATTCCTGAAACATAAAATGAGGCAAAGTTTTCAAGCTTTTAAGCGGCATTTAATTGATTCAAAGTGGATGCATATTCAAACGAGCGTTGTAATCAGGTTGTTGGGGGTCGAACTTTTCAGTTTAGTAAACGTCAGTTATCCTATGAAAGGGTCGAACAGATGAGGAATCATCGAGTATTGAACAGTAATAAATAACAAAGGCATTTGTGTTGCTAAGATCTTGGAATACAGTTCGAAGCTTTAAACGCCCTGGTAGCAGTTTCAGAATAGTGTGTCTTCCAATCAAAATCATTGCATTTTTAAACCCGAAATGGTGAATACTATCAGTCTTCGCTAATAATACTATCCCATCAAGTTGTAAGCAGCATCCGATGTTCAACGCTTTTTATGTGAAATACCCCACCTCATTGAATTAGACCACTTCAAATTTCTTTGCAGTAGGTGGCAATTAGCGACACAATCACACTGAGGGCGATTAATTTGTGCGCAATCTACAGAAAGTTTGACTGCGTTCTTTAGCCTTTCAGGAAGTTAATTCGTATAGACTAAGAGTTAATGCGCTTAAGACATTGACTTGAAGGACTTCATCAACAGCAGCATATGCATTTGAGAACAAATTCTCACTTTGAAGCCACCACCGCTCAGATAAGCCTATAAGCTTTAATCCATTTCAGTAACGAAGGAGAGTTAGATCCATTCGATGCGGTACGTCACAGTAGTTTGTTACGACTAAATTTTATAGCAATACAGACGGTTTCATCCAGAATTTTATGCGCGAGAGCTGGGAGGCTAGGCGATCGACGGCATCAACTGTGAAGCTTTGACCAACCTAGCAGGTAACCGTACTGAATGGGGTTGATTACTCATTCATGAAAAAACCCGGCTAGAGCACTTTTTAAAATACACCTTAACATTTTGCGAATCCATCGAGTTAAACTCATAGGTCTATCGTTCTTAGCTGTGCTGGACTAAGGCTTCTAGGCTACAGTTGTTATATAAGCTTTTTCCAATGGCGTGCGACAGGAAAACTTTTGCTGAAAGAGTGTGCCAAAAGTTCCGAAAAGAGGCGTCGCTTTGTGCTCTAGGGGAAGTGAATGTATGTTTTCAGTAGTCCGCTAGACTTTGCAGGCGGGATGCTTTGAAAGCAATACGTAAATTCCTCGAAAAGCTCAGGCAACCACGACGTCTCATAGCAAATTGTTAGAGAATTTTGTCGTTCTGCTGGGAGGTTTTCTAGAGAAACTTTTCAATGATCCCAGATTTGATAGCCTTTTCGGTCACAAGGGAGTCATCTTTTTAAACTCCGACTGTTTGCTCTGCACGCAATTTCTTGTTAACATATTTGAAGAAAGTCTTCTCACGACCAGGAGAATTATGCATTTTTTCGAGTTTCTCAAAGAATTAGTCAGCTAAATTTTGACAATCATAAAAAATATTTTGCAGAATGCCTCCAGATGGTCTGGTCGAACCTGCTGGCGCCGGAATAATATTCCTCAGCCGCAAACCTCTGCAGACATCGAGAGAGCAGTTCGCAATGTTTCCGAGCTTTTTTCGGAAGGAAACAACATTCAGTTACATAATAAAAGCAACCTATAGCTCCAAAGTACAAATCATCAATGTCGATGGAGCCGGGAAGGTAATTTTTCGAACTACAGTTATAGAGCACAAAGTACGAAAGGCCATTCATCCCATCACATTATTCGTCAGCCAACATTCAGACGTGAACGTTCAGAAACTACGCCGAAAACGATGCTTGTTCAGCACGACTTTCTTATTGCACGCTGTCGTTATTTTGCAGTGTACCTTATTTGATTCCCATACTCAATCAGACTCCATCGCGTGAAGCGAAAAAATGTTGAACCCTTGTGGATTTCCAAGGTGCTTAAATAGACCTGTAGGTTAAAAGACGCCAACTGGAACACTTCTTTTCTTATTTGATTGTTTCGTTTACGTGGTGGCGGGACTTCAGTGGGGGAGCGAGAGGGGAATATATGAGGTCTTTTTTTCCTGTTGATGTTGTTGTGCTCAACGCAGTAGAAGATCGTATTGTGGGAAACGGTGCATTTCGTGCGCAATTTTGTGCAAACGTGCCGAAGTTCTTGGAAACTCTTGGGAAAAACTCAGTCATAGTTTTGCATGGAAGAAATGTAAAAGGATCTTCAGAGTTTTAGGGTTCATCATTTAGCGACAGTTCACGGTTCTTTTAATTAAAAAATCTCTTAAAGGGTATTTTTCCTGGATACACCGTTGAGTTCGAAATTACATTTAATGATAACTGGACAATATGTAAAATGTTTGAAAGCCAATTCGAGCCTTTTATAATCATTCTGTTCGAAGCCTACGTGGTAGTAAAGGGAAGTTTTGAAGTTTTCTGAGGTGATTTCATATGAGAAAAATCGGTGGCCAAAAATTCCCTAATCACTTCACCATTTCTTGTCTGAGAAAGTAGCAATTGAGGTGCGAGACACTTTCCTAAATGTGCTATTGGTGGGGTGGTTTTGCATTAGAAGTGAACTTATTTTAGAGGCTCCTGAAATAGAAGGGATTGCTATGAGCTCGGCGGCACCAGTTCCAAGAGGAGGCGAGGGGGAGAGATAAAAATATGCTTTTGGCGGGAATTTCTTCTCCAGAGCACCCTAGCAGACTAAGTAAGATCGGAGTTCGCTCACATAGCTGGAGTCGTCATTTGAGCTATGGAGAACCAAGCAAGAAAACGTCATCGATTGAGCTTAGCGACTTTCGAGTGGTACTGGTACGAAGATTTTCGAAGCTTAGGTTGAAGTAGACTTGGTACTGATGAACTAGCACAGCATTTTTCTCTGCCTTGACCTTGAATGCAACGTTTTGAGTAGTTATGTATTTTTTCTATCCTTTTCCTCTCTCTATCCCCCTCAAACTATCTTTCTTCCCTCCCTCTTTCTACTGTCTGGTAATTTATGGGTTTCTTCCTTGCAAAAAGTGCCTCATCTCTCGCAACTCCAAGCCAACTTCCCACCCACTTAAGGTCCATCTAGATTGCGACGCTAAAACACTTGTAGGCATACGTTTTTTTCAGTTTCTTCCGACGATATTACCTGCATCCGCGTGCCGTGACAGTAATTTCCTCTTCGACCAAATGACGAAATGGTTTGCGGATTTAAGTTGAGGCGACATGCTGTCGCATCCATATCTTATAATTTATTCATAAGCTGCTCACTCTCATCGTTGAATGTTGTGATGCGGTGACTTTGTTAAGTGCGTTTCGCAGAGTTCAGCTGAGGTACTTAACCGGAAGTTTTTGCCCGTAAACGCGTTTATTCATTTGGAAGTTCTAATCATTGAGGCGGTAGTGAAGGTTTGGATAATATCCAGTTTTGCTGGGCTGATTCGGTCACATTTGTGAGGAAACAGTGAACTTTCCGTATAGGATGATTTCTTATCGAGACAACCAGTTGATTTGATGCGTGAAGGAATACATTAGCAGATAATGTTACGACTACCATACTGTTATGAACGTGTTGCTGTTCAAGACAATATCGTTGTGGTTGAAAAGATTCTCTGATCGGAGAAGGAAGGATTTGCAGATCCTTCACATATTTCTCGGATAATAATGTCGATGGGAAACGAGCGATTTCATAAACTTTCTCACATCATTGATGCTGAGGATTTTGCAACAAAACTTATTAATGAATGGGAATTGTTTGGAGTCGGTGGCCAATAAGCATCCATCTGTGGCCATAAATTTTACTGCAGCATAAAATGGCCATCAACGCAAACTCATATGAGGTCATTTTGCGCAAAAAACGCTCGTTTTCTCGCACTCTCCGCGTTCAAACTAAATACCAACGCTTTGCTGCGATAGGAACGAAGCCGAGGAATCCACTGATCCTCACGACAATGAGAGAAAAACAGAATGTTGATGGGGAGAGGAGTGAAGAAGTATTTCCTTTACACCTTCTGCCTTTTCCTCCAACCGCCCCTCTTTTTCATCCCTCTGATTCTGACTGCGGTCTTTTTTCGTGGGAAAAGGTTAGGAAGCCTAATTTGGCATGGCTGCACAGTATGTAATATACAGCAGTGCATCAAGCTGAATCAAGTTTTCTCCATCACCGTGCCCGTATAGAATCAGATGGGTATGTGGTGGTTGATTCACTTCGTTACCGAATGCAAAGAGGCTCTAGGCTTCGGTTACAGCGTGTTCGACGCACTCTAGAACTTCCGACGATTTTGTTGAAATGGGTGGCACTCCTACTTCTATCTCTAGGCAACATAGATTTGCCCGGAAGTGCATTTCCATAAATTTTTGCTGTCCCATTTGTTCATCACCCACAGATCCTGAGAATACCGACTGGAATGCATCTTGCGAATTTTCATTGCATCCAATCCGAATCCGTATTTTCCATCCCCTTCTCCCATTCTGTTGGCGCACTTAGTTGTGGAGGTGCTGAAGTGAGCACAGACTTGTCGACCCATCAATGTGATGTTGCTGAGGGAGGACAAAGGAAAAAATGGCATACCACTGATCAAAGGGAAGCGTCGGCGAGCAGTTGCTTTCGGGCGGCATCCTTTGTCTTAATATTTTGACATAGTCGTGCAGCTTTGTTGCTGCGCTCATTTGTTCAACAGATCCCCTCCCCTGACTTTCGTATCCCCCTCCCCTTTTTCTTACCTCTTGTCCTCTAAAACCTGCTCACCATTTCTGTCAATCACCTTTACAATTGCAGTCATCAAGTATGGAAACGTTCCATCTAAATTCAGTCCCGTCATGACAGCAGTAAACTGCCACTTTCATTTGGCAGTAGCAAGCAGCTGAGTGCCTCCTGGGGTCCCTTTGTAGTGGCATCTCCTACCGCTTCCACACTTCCGAACCCCCTCATTCAAATTCGAATGAAGATTTTCTTCTGCAAGCGATGTATAGTGGATGGCACTTGTTGAACGAAGTGTTCTCTATAAAGCTTGAATGGGCAAATATTTCCATACTGCAGATATGGAAAAGCAGTCATAAACGCATTCCATTATAGATATTCAGTTCGATCCAGCACTAAGCTTCCAATTCATCAAAACAATAAAAGAGTTTCTCATATTCATTTCTCTGGGCATTATGATTTCGCCGAATGCTCTTTTTCACGCAGCATATGCAACATATCATATTGCAAAACACACTGAACATTGCAAATATAAAAAAACGAGTGATGTGCCTATCGATTATAAAAAGATGAATACTGTGCAGTATAGTGCAAAAAGCTTTTTGAAAGAGTGCAATATAAGACATCACATTGGCCATTGTTAATGTTGCCAAGGACGCATCCCAAAACTCATTATATTATAAGCACAAACGATGTTTTCGCTCATTAAAATTGGAAATCAAAGGTGCTTTTAAGCTCTCTTTGACAATACCCAAAAATTCATGCAAATGCTCAATGTTTCCTACCTTCACCAAAGGCATTTCTAAACAGTAATGTTTTCAGATGCAGCAACAGCAAGCGTGGCAATAGATTAAAAGATTCGGTAATAAATTATGACTCGCAAGCCCGAAAACCGTCGGTGATGCCATTCTTTTTCGAAAATTTATTAGTTTTAGTAGCGTTTCGGGTGTTCCGATATCATTAGTAATCCATGCCTGTGCGCATTCTGTTGTTCTACTGATCTTATGCTGATCTCCCTATCGCTTCCCGTCTTCATTTGCTGTTCATCCTAATCTATTGCTCTGCGTTCTATCCCATACTATATTCTATCCTATATCTTATATTTTGCATTTCCTGCTATAAATATTATCTGTTTCTTATGTATTATTATTTCTGGCTGCATATTTGATACTTTTCTCTTTTATCATTGTATTTCTTATCGCTTTTCCGTTTGCTGCATTTATGAATATTGGAAATGTATTTCTTTCTATAATGTATGCCCATCCGTGCTGCATGCTTGCTCAGCTATTTTCACCGTATTTGGGTGAGAGATCGGTGAAGAAGGTATAGGACGAAAATATTTCCATGACTTCTTAGCTGCACTTTTAGCGCAAGAACTTTTAGTGGCCGCAGAAAATTATGAAGTATATCACAATAATCTTGCAGCAAAGCTTCGGTAACCAGATTCCGTCCACCACCTCTGAATCCGCATAGGCCGTCCGGCTTGCGTTAGTATCGAAATTGTCTCAAATAACGTTCCACTCCAAGCCTCAGCGCTCTTTCCATCTACCTGTAATCTGGTGTAGGTAAGCAAGCGATCGTTCGCTACGAGATCAAGACCTCGATATGTGTTGATCAAGTAAAGGGGTGCTTTTTCCGTACTATGTTTTATTTTTAATTTCAAAACCAGAAGGAGGAAAACATGCATATCACGGTTTCTGTAACTTCATCTGCTGGGGACTTGCCTATGTTGGTGTGAAGTCGATTGGTCCAACAATTCTTTCATCTTTATTCCTATATGCAGTTCTTTGCAGAGATTTATGAATTAGTGAATCTTATTTCACTCTGAAAACATTTCTCATAGTGGACAACTATAAATTACAGACGAATATAGGCGATCGGTTTAGTATTGATGATATTATTGGGGGCATGATTGTTGCCAATATAATAGCTGAGAAAAAACCTCCCCACGTACAGTCATTTCCACCCAAAACTCGGTCTAGTTATCACCACTGTATCGATTCACCGAACTAGGCCGGAAGTTTGCTCTGGCCAAAAAATGAAAACAATTATACATTGGATTTGAAAACTTGCATCAGTTTCCTCTTAGTCTCACTAGTCGAGTCTCTCGCTACATATTAGTTCGGAGTATGCAAAATCTGCTGCCAAACAACTCAGTCATAATGTAGTTCGAATATTCACTTCCCAATACCGATGCCTTTTCTTACTAATCGTTTTCATTTTTACATTCACCTCTCCAAACCAAAACCCTTCACCGCTGCTCTCCCTCTCTCTTAAGTGTGTGCTATTCATTAAAATACCATCACTCAATAATAACCGTGTTAACCGACTTTACCGCCGTTATGCTTTTACCGTTCCCTCCGTATTCACATTTGCTTTTCGCAATTACCACTCAATTTACGTCCTCCTCTTCGATATTCATCTCAGTGTTTCTTTATATGCGTAAGCATATTCCAATAAACACATCTCTGCGATTGGCCAGGGCCTTGATTGGTGTTGCAGAAAGCGATGAACACCAATGCGGTAATGTTCTGTGTTTAGTCAACGTATATTTTACAACTCGGATGAAGTAGCACAGTATAATGTGATACAACAGAAGGTTTTCGTGGAAAGGATATGTCATTCGAGGACTTTGCACAGTCACTATTTACTACTCAATCGGCCGAGCATTATTGTCAAGGAATTTTTATCGCACCTCTGATAATCAGTGTGTTCTCAACCAGAGCAATGGTTTATAAAGAGTCTGGATATTATTAGCACGAGAAAAAGTGGAGGCCCTCATGGTACGCTTTTCGTCGAATGCGTTTATTACTTGTATCTACCTCTTCTAGTATTGGTGTTTTTAGTGCGGGATCGGTAATCACTTTTGGTTGATCATTCTCACTAAAACATCTCGACGCTCATTGCAATTTATGTATTGCTAATATGTCATTTCGTAGCATTTTAACACCTCATTATGTAATCCGTTGTTTTCATATAGTTATCGTCATCCAAAATTCAGTGTCGCCGCAATAAGGGCTATATTTTTTCTCTCGATAATGTGAGTTGCCGGTAGGTCGTCGACAAAGTGAATAGTAATATGGACACGAATGCAATGCTGAATTAATTGCCATTTTCCTTATTGAAAGCTGAGTTGACGTAATATGGTTCAAGCTCGTTGTGGCTGTTTCAGCATATGGCAAATTGACCTCTTATTATAGATTAGCAGCAAAATCTTTGACTTTCATCCAACGTATATGAAGCACTTTATTCCAGCAAGCGGAAGCGTTGAATTCAAGTGGAGACACCGATAATTCTCATTTCCGTGAAAAGGACAGAAGATGAGGGGAGGGGATAGGGAAGAAGAATCAGTAAAGTTTTTATTGCTCAGTTCAAAGCTTTATACGAACAAAAAGATTCCTCTGAAATGAGGTTTCATTTCAGGATGAAGTGCTGAAGTTGAGGGTTTGTTTTGTAAACTCTCTAAAGTAGACTGAATTTGAGGTGGGCAGAATAGCAGAGAGAGAGAGGGGAATTATGTTTAGAGAGCACATTTGATTACCTGCAGTGGATTATTTTTTTGATCTGCTTATTACCATAAATAAACTCGTAGAGTATTTGCTTCATTCGCATCTCACTACAGATATTTGTGGACAATGTTTCAATATTATCGTAAGGCATGTTGTTATAGTTGCATAATTAGAGCAGTACTCACGAGCAACTTCTCTTACCGTATGACGAACAAAGGAAAAAAGATCGATGAGAGAGTGTTTAGAGATGATTACAGCAGGTTTACGGAAGATATGGCTGCGAGAGAGGATTTCATTTTTATACAAAATGAAAAATGTTGGTGCACTAAGGAACAATTGTGTTGCATTGAGTGATGAAAATTGCAGCAAATGCAATAGGAAAAATTTTGAAACGAATTTCATTGCAGAAATATTGTTTCTCAAAATATGCGTTAAGAAAACTCTCAAATATTTCCAATATACAAACATCAACTTCAAATATAAATTAACAAATAAATCTTGAGAATCTGTTAACAACGTTGCCCTTCTCGCACAATGCAAGGAAAACCTAGTCATGCAAATGTAGTTGTAGATGATCCTGAAAAAAAGTAGGGGATTGATATGCGTATTTCTTGCAGTAGATCATGAAGGGCCTTGTTCCAGTTTTGCTTTTGTTTTCAACGTTTTTCCACCTGTTTTTCCACCGAAGCAAACTTATTCAATTCTCTTTACTTCAACTCGTGCTCCTCACCTGACGAGAAAATTTCGCGATGGAAAATAAGAAGTTTTTTCCTTGCATTATTGGATTCTTTTCTTCAATTCCATATTATAGATTATTTTATGTGACCGGATATTGTTCCATCGAAGTGAACCAAATCAGAGCGAAATCAGTTTCAGATCATCCAGTTCCTGCTGAAGTACTGATTCGTTTCACGTTTGATGCACATATGTGCTGAATGGACTGTTGCTTTTTTGCTGACAGAGAGAAGAATTTCACCATTTTCCGTTGCAAACCGACTCTACTTTTCATTGAATATACGCGTCGAATAATTTATTGCGCATTTTGCACTCAATAAATTCTATCGCCGAAATATTGCGACATTAATGGTTGGCAATTGTTTGCGTTCTACGAGCAATACGCATCGCCGATTTGCATTCTATCTGATCGTCGATTGCACTGACTGCTGTTGGAATGGTCGAGTGCTGCTTTTGGGCTTGCTTTGCACTTCCCACCCCTCCCTTCCTTTCCCCTCCCCAGCCCTTGTCTACCCGCCCGAACTGCGCCATGAATGTTTCTTTTGAGCTCTAATGCAAATCTTTCTCAGTCGACAAGAGGCCAAATAAACCATTTCTGCTTCTTTCAGTAGCCATATTGGCTATATATATA
>JAARMF010000072.1:91113-170516 GCA_022844705.1 Toxascaris leonina
ATATATAATGGGAAATAATAACTGCTTGCTGGAATAATGGTGCAAATAATCGTTTGTGAACAAGTAGTGATACCTGCAGTGATAATTTGATGATTTCTGCTAGCAGTTGGTGATAATTGCAAGTACTTCGCGTTCCATGATTCGCGTCGCTATAAACTGTTCTTGGTAGATGCTCACAAAGAAAGCGGGTTTGGGGGAAAACCATTCGGGTATCCTCTATCGTACATGAAAAAATGCAATAAGGGCACTTATCCCATATAGGTTACTGTATGTGATGCAAATGGAAAAAGCAAAAAGTTGGGGTTGCTATTTCGAAAGAAAGAAAGAAGAAAGCAAAACGATTTGAAGAGGGCACCATTGGAGGAACACGACGGAACGTTGCCTGAATTTGTTGATTTATGTGTACGGTCGGTTCGGATTTTTTTAAGCGTTCCGTGATTTACATGCGCTCAATGCGCCATAAATTTTGCACCAAAAAGCGTTTTGCTCGCTCGTCTTCTTCTTCGTTTCTTTCGATATTTCAAGATAAAACAAACAATTCATTTTATTTTTGTATGATATGCTCGGTCGGTCATATCATTGTGTATTCCATGCACCAAAAATGCTGAGCCCATTTTATAAGCCATTGAAAATTCGCTTGCTATTCATTTTTTCGTTATCGCTCTTCATCGAAATAAATTCTATAGCTGGCAAAAGGATGAAGGGGAGAAGGAAAACAGGGGAAAAAGGTTGGAACGAAGTTTTTTATTTTAAGTTCAAGAATTCTAGGACTATCAAAAAAGACTCAAGCTTCTGTTTCCTTCACAGGAGGTATTATAGTTATCAACATTTAGTCAACATTATAGTGTGAGGTGAATTAAGCTGAAAACTCCAAGTTGAAATCAGAAATTATAACAGCTGAATTGGACCGAAAACGTTAATTTGAAGGAGACAGTTAGCAGAAACGATTCTGCAACTACGGATCAGAAAACTGCTTTTTTCTATCTGTAATCGCGTCCCTCAATTTATTTTGGAATAAAAAGATTGGTGAAAATATGTCAATGCAAAAAAGTGTTTATATTGCTCACAATTGAAATCCCCTTTATTATCTCTATTGCACAAATATCCTTGAGAGATTATTAAAATATAGCCTGATAATCGCTGTTGCATATTTTTAGTTATTGAAGAGAAGTGACTTCAATGTTTCCCTTTTTTTCAGTCACACAATGCAATAAATATGTTATATGCAATCTAAACGCTGTCTTCTTCTATAACGTTTCCATAGAAAACATCTGATGCATCTGATCTGCATAAGTTAGAGTTCTTTAACAAATTTATAGATGATGGATGAAGTGACCTCTACTATGATTCTAAAGTGATTAAGTGATATTCGGTGACGATCTTTATCTCTTGGCACTAAAGTATGTAGGTGATAGTCACATCTCATCTCATCCGTCCCTCTCCTCGTTCGCATTTTTCGAAGTTCGCATCGTCTAACTAACATTTCCTTTATTATATTGGGAAGATTCGTTGCGCAAAATTCTCATTACGGAGATAAATTCATTAAATTTGCACTCATAAACGCTCTGATAGTCATATAAAAAGTCAAGCAGCACTCTTAAAAATATTGTGCATTTACCCCCATATTACCTCATTTCAATGCGTAGTTGCGAATTCGCTTGGCAGACTGCGTTATAGCAATGCCTATATATTTGATAGTTGCAACTTGGCAGCCCTCGAAAATGGAGCAGAAAAATCTGCCAAGTGTACTGTAAACTATGGAGCACTCGTCCTTGCAACGTTTGAGTTGATTCAATAGCATCGAAAAGAGTTATAATTAATTGAAGATACTTAGAAATTCGTATGCTGTATTTTACATATGTCGCAATTTTCATTTTATATCCTCTGGATCACGGAAAAGGAGCAATTTGCAATATCTTACGGGAGACTGGACTGTGTAAGATATGAATGTATTGCTACAAAAACTTCATTACTTGCTGGCAATTCGTGGAAGTGGATGGTTAGCTTAATAGCATTGTGAAAGCGCATATCATGCTACTGGTTCTGACAGGCTTCATCAATTGCTTAATCGTTACGTCAAGACAATATTTTAGCAACTTTGCGGGATATATTTGGTTGCCTCCCTGATTCTAAGAGACCCCACGTTAAAAGAGCACAAAGAATGAGGTGACCGAATGAAATCAAATCTATCGTCGACGTCTTCTTCTCACAAATACTAAAAAACATCCTCGTGAGTATACTGTAGGAAATGTTCAAGAAAAATACCGAAAAAATTGAGTAAGCAAGGCGAGCGAGCAATATCTATGGCACGCACCAAGAGTCTTTCAAACAAAAACGACACACATCACTATGTGCTTAATTATCGATGTATGATAAGTGATCGAAATCTCGGCGAAAATTTCGAGAGGAATTTCTGCGAGCATAATAAGAGAGAACGACCTTCAAATGAAGTTTTTTCTCGTCGAAACAGCTGCCAATTTGATAAACTGTTAACGATTATTGAAATATATGCGACAATTCGAATTATGTTTCAACTGATTCAGCAAGCAATACTCTGCAAAGAATTTCCCTTCAACGGCTTTGGACGTGTGCATGTGCAAGGCGAATAAGTGCGATTCGTCCACGACATGACGTGATGACACTATTCGCATCGATACGATACCGTCGCAATGCTCTTTTTGCAAAACATATCATATAAACGAAGTATTGGCATGCATTTCTGCTTGCATAAGCTCGTTTGTGCCTAGTCTCTTGATAATTTCTCTCGTGTTTATCCGAAGCGAAAACCACGAAATATAATGGAATTGGTGTGTGCATTATTACAAGCTCTGCACTGGTTTCAATTTGATCCATGAATATGGAAGTGGTTTATCAGGTTCAATTGTGCTGGAAGGCTTGCATCTTATAATGGCCAGATGTCGACAAGTCTTTTATACAGCATCTACGCTCATAATCGGATCAATAAGGCCGCAGATGCATTATCCCCTCATTTTTTGCTGATTTTTGATGACCTGTGGTAGTAGATGCACCGATAAGAGGAATCCACAAGTGCGGATCCCCTGGCTCAAGCATCGTCCGTGGTCTCATCGGCTGAAATGCCGGCCCAGCGATATCAAAATGTGGTACGAACGTTTTGGATGATCAAAACAATCATCCAAAGCTTTCCTACGACACAATGAGTCAGTTTGGGATTTGGGATGGATATCCACCCTATGACGTTTCCTATAATAAAGAATTTTTGTAGTTTCAACCTGAGTGCTTCTCAAATGCAAGCCAGTAGATTTATACAGGTAGATTTCCACAATGGCACACTATATGTGCACAGATACACACATGCAGACATAAGCGCACTCAAGTATACGCATATACTGCAGATGCGGTACAGCGAAAATGGGCGTTGAATAAACGAGTCCAGTTAGCAACTTTATGAGCTGTTAAGCGTAACTCTCAAAAATCTACAAGTGGGGAACTATTTAAGATTGCAACGCATATCGGTGGAGGAAATCAATCAATTCATAAAGTGCAACAAGAATGCTCGCGGTAATATGATACCTCCACTTGGTTGCTATCTTTGTTTAATGATGGACGATGGTGCTTCAACGTAATATTAATTTATGATAATGCGAGAAAGGATTGTTTTGTTTACAACTTATGGGCACAAGATTTATAGAACAATTTTTCCTTCAGTCGACGCAGTACTTTTTATGCCTTTGAGTAGTCGACATAATATGTCGATACTGTTCACCTTCGCGTACTATTCTTTGGAACAGGTTCTGCAACTTCCTCCATGGAGGAAGCTGTTGTCTCTGAGAAATAAAACCCTCGTTGAATAAGAATCATACTGTAGTCGAAATGATTTTGGAATATGCACAATTTTATGCACATTTGCAAATCCCATTTGCAAGAACGCACTAATGGCAAAGCGATTGTTGCCTGTGCACAGTTATGTCTGTTCATGTCGGTCTGTTGGTTAATTACAGCCACAGACTCAATAAATTCGTACTGCATAATCAGCAGCATGGGAGAGCTACCATTCCAAAATTAGTGCTGACTCAATAATTTCGGAGGCAATTTGAGAAAGTTTGAGACGAAGAAACTGAAAATGGCTTACATAAGAATTTTCATTTAGCATCGATCGATGCTCTTTCCACCTTGCTCAAGCCACAGAAAACCAAACTTTCGCAGAATTTCTGTGGATACGATCAAATCAGGTCTATTTGCAGCAATTACTGTGCATGCATGATCTGTTCTTTATGGGCAAGTTGTTAAAACATTCGGTCAGGTGAATATGTCATAAAGATGAATATTGTGCCTGAACTTCCGATTTGGTTCTCTATTGGTCACGTAATTGCTTGCGATCGAGTGGTCGAACTGCTGCTGTGCAGAAAATATTATCTGTTGGAGACGATTAATGCGCTCATGGCGTTTCGGTCAATGTTCTGTGCTGTTGATAGCATAAAGCTATATCTGCATGAAACTGCGCTATTGCATAGTAAAGTGGAGGAATGTGATGGAAAATGTTCGTTTGCAATTTGCAAAAGAACATTTTTGAGCCCGTGCAAGATATTAAAATAAACCAACTTTTCGGTTGTGTCTCACAAAAAAATTATATAAACAATATTATTACTGAATGAATCATTCGACTCAATTGACTTGGTTCGATTCACTCTTATCTACTCCGCACAGTTCACCGATGAAACATCTATTTGGTTTGCAAGGTGAGACAATCGCTGAGTGACACCACAAAAGTGGCAGATGAATATTGGAAAATAATAAAATTGGGTAGAAAATAGCATGAAAAACCGCGTGGATATTGAGTGATCATTTCTGAAATTGAAGTACCGCTCGAAAAAAGTTGAGAATAAGTATGTGATCTCATGAATGTCACAATGCTGCAAATCCTGTGGTAGATATGCTATCACTGTTCGTTTTAAACGGTGCATAACTCGAAAATCTCTTCGCATCACATACGATCTTCGAATTTCCTACTGCCCAATTCTGCTGCCTCGCGTAATCCAATGGCATTCTCCCGTGACCGTCTTAACCATTGCTGCATTGCGCTCATTCTGGGCAATTCACAAAATATTCCTCTTACTGTACCATTTTTGTGCGGTATAGAAGAGCCATTACCCATTTGTTTATACAGAGCTTATGCAAGGTGTTCACACTTGTTGGTTATATTCCACATCGAAATTGCAACTTCGCTTACAAGAGAGTTGAGTACGAAAATGACTGCTTCACGGCCCACACAACACTTGATTTGAAAGGAAGTTACTATTTGCAGCACTTACTAGGTAGGCCATATCACATGCAGCATGGCCCTCCATCGGATGAACATCAAAAATCCAGAAATCGCTGATGCACTTATGGCGTCGCCAAAAACCGCAATGGTCGCCGACGTATAAATTGCAGCATTCAGCTTGCGCGATACGCGTTGCGCGTTGCGCATCGGCAATTGCGCGCAATACCGTAGGGCATTGACGCGACGGGTTGAATGGCTCGACGGCGTTGTCTGGTTGCGGCGGGTCCGTATAGCGGCGGTGCGGCGGTGTCCAAGCGCAGTGGTGCCGTTTGAAATGCGCATTCAGAATGTTGTCGATTAACCTTCATCCCGTTTGTGTGTGGTGTTTCTCTCCTCTTCCTCCCCTCTCAACGACGCGAGCGTATGCTGCCGCTTGAAATAATCGTTCCACAGACAAGTCGCCACTCAAACCGCATTACGCCACGCTCCAAATCGCTACAGTAATCGCCAAGATTGCAGCCCAAACGCTATACCAAGCATCGCCTCGTTAATATTTGCTACCTATGAGAAAGCGTCGAATGACCACTCCTCGTCTCCTTCATCGTCTTACTTGCTCAAGTTTTCAGCAGCTGTTGCTTTTTTTGATAAGCTTTCACGTTGTCAGAGACTGTTATAATAGCATAATGCGCCTCTTGAACTGGTTGAGTATCATATCGCTCGGTGTGCATGCTTCCTGCTTACTCATTTGCAAAACCTTGTTTTAATATTCTTATAAAAGTTAGTCGAGCAGGCGTTATTCCTTGAATATCTGCCCGAAGTTTGATTTGACAGTTATGTTAGAAACGCACAAAGCTTTCGTTCGCTTCCCGGATGGTGTCACTATTCTCGTCTTCTTAAGCTCAACTTTTCGCTCACTGCATTCCTCCTCTCATTTTTAATTTACCATAGGAAAAAATGCAATTAAAGTGCAGTTTTTGCTTTGTTTCGTTTTTGCTCATATTCACTTTTTACAAAATCCACAAAAATGCTTAAAATGCGCGCTATTTATTGCTGCGATACTTCCATTATGCGACATTATTATATTCGAATCCAAAGGTGCATGCAATCTTTGAGAGGTAATGGCATTCGTTTTAAATGAGTGAGTACTTTGATTGCTTCGATTGTAACCGCGATTAGGTTATTGAGTGGGTCCTCCTCAAATGCGCATCAAATTTTCCTTCTTCAAAGCGTTTGGAAATTAGAGTGAATAAGTTCCTGTTGCTAAAAGACTTTGTACTGATACTCAATGTAATCCTCAACTGTTCGTGACTCATGTTCGACTCACTCTGCTATCCTATCATTTCATATCCATTCGCACATCATTAGTTTTCATATAACGACAGCGAAACTGTTTTAAGATACTTTCTTGGCGGTTGTTTTCAGTACATAGAAAACAATTCTTTTGTTAATAACTATTTAAATAATCATTTAAACCAGAAAACTCGCTTCACCTCTCATTGATTTATTTCCTCACAATGAGTTAGTAATATTACTGAAACCATTTGAGCGAGTAAAATATTTTATGGTCACTAACTCTAATTTCAGTCGCATTATTACGGAATATCTCACCCTCATGGCCTTTTTGGCACATATATTTACAATATTAATTCATAAGAAATAGGGGACAATAACGAAATCATAAAACGGTGATCTATAAAAACAAAGTTGTCGGGCAGACCATCTTGAGATAATTCCATCCAGTAAGAAATGAACACCTTTGTAAGTATACTAAATTCTAAACATCCAAAAGTCTAATTATTCAAGATAAGGAATATATGTAGTCATAACACGGGAATACAGTAGTTGCGTGGCAATAGTTGACGTTGATTACTTTTGCAAAGCGCTAATACACAAAGCACGCAAAATTCTAGTACATTCGTTCCAAGTAACAATTTCATTACCTCCAATTCACTCATTTTGATAATATCAAAGATTCAGAGAATATAAAATCCTCATCGTTACAAAACCAATAAAAAATATTCGCTAAAAATTATTTAAAAAATTGAGAATATTGGAGATTTTCCTCTCCTCGTTACTTAATAGCTAATGTTGGCCTCATTTAAAGCTGCGAAGTTTGGTAGCCGAATTGTATTGCTGTGTGCGCGTAGAGACGCGGATGGTGCGCCGCTCAGGTGTCTCACATTAATTTGTGAGTTTTTTGAAGAGCGCCTCTCAGACGAACGGTTTCTACGCCGACACAGTGCTCAATCAGCAATTCCGCACTGCGGCACTCTCCATTGCACCTTACTCGCATCCATCAACACATTACCTAATTCCTTACTTCCTCAATTTTATTCACTTTTTATGACACTCTTTAGGCACTGACAATTTACGCCTACTCGTTTTTGTCTCTTATTACTTCTTTATTCGTTGCGGACGAAACGGTAGCTGTTGAATATAATATAGCGTGCCTTACATGGTAGCATTTTGCTATTAGTTTTCATTTTTACTGCAATAATATTGCTTCGAATCGTGTTGTTTTTGTTCGTTTCGTCAATGTCTGATGGGTACGGGAATGCGCAAAGCATCAGTGCTACTTCTATTTATGGCATTTCCTGCAATATGAACAGCAATTTTCATTGAGAAATCAATAAAGCTGTTATTCGAACTACTCAAAAGAGACCTGCCAGAAATCTGAATTTTTGAAAAAGAGCAGTAAACGCTTTTTTTCTTGCTGCTTTGTGCATCCTTTGTTCGTTTCTGAATCCCGCGGCAGCGAATGAACTCTGGCGAACAGCCAAGATTGTGTTGTGAAGCCAGAATGCTAGAAGCTATCATTTTGTCTCGGGTTTGCGCAACGGCTCTGCTCTGCTTCTGCTGAGAGTATTTGTTGATTTAAGTTCGGGTTGAAAATTTTGGGCTTGACAGCGGCGCATCGTTTGAGAGGCCCTGAGGTGCCATTACTTCCCATGGTTCCAAACCTTTGTGGCGGTGCTTAGCATTACGGGGATCTCAAGGAAGCGAGATCACGGAATTGTCGGTCATCAAAGAGAGAACGCAAGAAGAAGGTGGTCGCTGAGCGTGGTTTCGCCTTGGATGCAATCCTGCCCCAGCCCTCAAATTTCGTGTCCTGAAGCACAAGTTTCCAGGCTTCGCTGTTAGCATTCCAGCCTTTTTCCAGATGAGCCTAATGTTTTGCAAAGTTAAGTCGTCGCTTGGCAATGCCGCTGTAAGTGTGACGGTTCATGCAAATAAGTGAGCACAAATAATTCATTGTGCTTTCATTCTCTCGAAAAGTGGGGCATATGTTAAGAAGAAGCTGAGCTTCTGTTAGCGGAAGTACAGTACTGCGATCAGTAAGTGGCTCAGAGCTTGATGTTGGTGGAGATGCGTGCGTTGTTATAGGCGTTGTTATGCGCAGACTATAAGATGAATGTTGTCGATGGATTCAACTTTATAAGTGGCGCAATGTGTATCGATCATTTTTAAGCAGCACTATGTGACTGCCTCGCCACGTTTCCATCTAATTTCGCTAGCAGATGTTTTCCCATTGATACTACATCGCTTTTTGGGGCATTTAAATATATTTCTTTATTTATTCGCATATTTATGGTAATAGGGCAATCGTGCTATAAAGAAGTTATATAGCATAATCTCTGACGAAGATCCTGCGCCATCAAAAACCTCTTGTTTAATGAAGCTGCCTTAAAGCTAGGCTACTTTGAAGAGGAAAGCCTGTGCCTTGAAGAATCACGTTCATTATAATTCACAAATCAGCTTCATTGTATAGGTTTAATTAATGTCCTCCTCAAGCATAGACTATACAGTGTTGGAAAACTTCATTCAAAGTTTCGGAAAAAGTTCTTGTAGTAACGCTTCTCTAACAAATAAAGTCAAATGATAATTAGGTATTATAGCAAAAGAATGGCGGTAGCAATCGATGATACTGTTCTGTTGATGTGATATCGTAGAGCTGAAAGTCGTCGACGAAGAAGCGGTCGGAGTTGGGGCATAACTAGTATAGTCTGTATTACGCATCACGCCATACGAGGGCATGAAGAACTAACTATATTTTTATAATTCGTCGCCGAAGTTTCTTGCTTCTACATATGTTGGACGACAGAATCGTATCGCGACTACTGATTATGCGAAGTCCGTTCATTGAGAGATTTTCTCTACGGAGGCAGCAAATCAATAGAGCTCAGATGACCTTGATAGGCAAGCTGCATTTCTACAGTAGGCATATCACTTTATCGGTGGATGTGACACCATCGTCATGCTCCTCGTAGAATTCTTTCGTTTTTGAATATGATAAACACATTTAAAATACTTAATTTGCAAAATGTTCCTGGAATACTCCATTTGCGATATTTTATACATTTCATACATTTTTGAAAAATCAGTCGCATTCATAAAATGGCGATGGAGAATCTCTTTTCAGTTAAGCTACCTGCTCGAATGAATTCCTTCGATAGGCTTTTTGAGAAAACGACTCTCATTTCGATGTAATCTCTTTTCTGAGTAACCGCAACCTTTCATCATTAAATTTGAAAAGTTGACCTTTTTCGTCAATCTTAAACTTCCTATGCCCTTCTTGTTTCGTGTCGAAAATTGTGAAGAAATTAGTTCATCCATAAAAACCAGAAATCTCCGGCGAATTGAGGTTTCGCTTGAGGTTATAAAATGCTCAAGATGTAGTTGAGACATTCGCAACGTGCAGACTCTCGAGATAATTAAGTGAACATTTTATGAGTAATCCAGGCATTTGCTTAGGATATTCACAGCAGGTAAACTCTTGAAAATACATCCAATAGTTTCCTCAAACAAACTTGCCACTTAAACCTGGATTTCATTCCAATTTCATTGCAGAGTTCAGTGAAAGATTCTACAATGAACTTCATCCTGTAGCTGAAAGAGCCCCTTTTCCCTTGATGCTCCCAATCGCTGCACCTATAAATGAGTTCAGAAGAGATCTTTCACTGAACTTCACCTCTCTTCATGAAATTTTCAACATTTAGAAAGCTGCATCTCAAAGATCCACTTTAGAGCTAAATCATGTATTAAAATTAAAATCAGAATTCTCAGATCTCTGTAAAAGAATCTCTCGTTTAAGGTGTATAATTCAAGTGGTGTCAGCAAGACTGCTGACTAATGCAAACTTGGAAACCGTATCGTTGTTGACCAAAGAAAGCATCAGCTTCAAATGCTTCCTCGATTTCCCAATTTCCGGTCATCAAACTATAGCAGAAGTTCAATGTGGAAGATGTGATGTGACGCAATGTTTTTTGGCTAGGTAATAAACATACGGCCAAAAGAGGATTTTGATGTTAATTGAAAAGAAAAGATTATCGAGGTGAGAATTATAAGTTAGAATTATAAGCTATCTATTGAATATTTTTTACAGGGTGGCAGAATTGAACAACACAAAGAGAAGGTGGCTAGGAGGGGAGAAAAAACTCTTCGTTAGGTCTATACATTGCTTACGGTGGATGTCCGCTTTTCCAAAGGCAACGTGCCGTTTCATCGATCACTGTACTCGCTTTGCTGGACAGATTACTACACATCCTAGCAGAAAACCGACTTTTGTCCGCTAGTGTACTTTTCGCACCCATATCGGAATGCCCTTTTATACATGCCGCAGTTTATTGGCATATTTCCGTCTAACCTTTCCAACATTACAGCTTTCTTCCTACCAAAATCGGCAATTTATCATCCCCAGTGAAGTGAACAGTGTTGAGCTCGGAAGAAATCGTACCGCCCGCCTTGTTGCAGATATTATTGGCATTAATTTGCCTCAGATAATCCCTGCTATGCTCTCTTTAAAGCACTGCAAACAACTTGCAAGCGTAAGCTTCCTTTCTCTTTCACAGAATGGGCACTAATTGAAGGAGGTATATCACCATATTCTGCCGTATCTTCCACAGTTATACTTTGTACCTTTTCCTTTCATTTTTCGATTCTTTTATTAACCATGCGAGGATTTCTTCAGTTGCAAATAAGGGAACTGTAGTGCTATTTTTTGATTGTGTTTGATGCACTTCGATGAGATCTTTGACAAATGCTCGTGATAAGTCTCGGATAAGGGCGTCAACCTTACTCAAGACAGCTACCGTAACAAGAATCACCGCCAGCCTCTTTATACAAGCTTCATAGCCACGTTTGAGCTTTTGAAAAGTTTTTGTTGATCAAACATTTTATATTGAAATCACTCTTGAGCAAAGGTCACATGCACTTAGTTTCGGATGTTGGTTAACATTTTTACCGAACTTTTTGCACATGACTTTTTTTACTTGAAGTATTATAGCGGTTCCGAACAGCTATAAGACTTTAAGGATGCCGAGGAATGAGGCAAAGGAAAATTGAAACCAATCTCAGATTTGTTTCAATTTTAAGACGTCGACCAATTGGTCTTAAAACTATGCTTAAAGTATTAGTCGATGCTTTCATTAAACGCATCGCTGCGATCATCGATGTATTTTTCAATTTTCGTATTTTCCTGAGCGAACCAAATATCCAAAACAATCCCCTACTGTAGAAGGAAGGGCGGGACATTGTGTTTTATAATTATCGCTGCTGTTTTTCAACAAAGCAGATCTAATTTCTACTCTCATACACCAATTAGAACACGCATGCATCTTCTTAAGCATCTTAGGAATTCACGGTACATCGAGTAAAGTAACCCTACTTAAAGTAAAATAACCCTATTTTGCTTCATCGGGAACTAGAGCAACTTTATAGCGAAGTATTTTGTTGACATCAACTTAGTGTCTGGTCACGAAGTTATTCCTTGTTCCGTCACTTAACCTCTAGTGGTCGAATATTTCCATTTCTTTGACATCAGTCTGAAATTTCGAATCATCCAGTCGCTTAGTGTAGAGGACCGTATTTATGTCCCTGTATAGCACTGTCCACATATCCGAAGCTCTCTATCCTAGATTGTCCAGCGCAGACATCGCTGCAATCCTCTTCATGCCTCAGAGTCATTAAATGTCAGCGCGGTTTTTCTTCTGTGTCATCGAAGTTGTATTTTACGGTAAGAGGTCGCGTGAACCAAATCGACTGACTGAGACTCAAAAAATTAAAACGTTCGTGTTCGACCATTTCAAGTTGGAGGTCGAGCAGCAAAAATTAGTCTTTAACAAACATTCAAATGTGCGTCCTAAAATGTTTGCTTGTCTTCTCGCTGAAATGAACATCTCGACCCTTAATTGTTCCTACGTCTTCGTTTCTTCCAATTATATTCCAAACGTATTCCTTTAGCTTATGCAACACTGCTCGGAAAGAAGTCTGATGCTTTCCAAATCTCAACGCACAACAAGGCGAATAGAACTTTCGGCAAATCCTCGTCTTCAAAAATTTGCATCGTATCAGCTTTTCGGAAATAGGTTAAGCACATGCAAATATTGTCACGAAATTGATTGGTGCTTCAGTTTACTAGGCTTGATGAGCAGCTATTGAGTGCCTTGCATAGACATTTACTGCAATAATTAAGAGTAATAGTCCACGAGACTAGTGACAGTGCAATATAACTTTTGGTCAAATTACTTGCGTCACGCTGATTTTTGAAAAATTGAAAGTGATAGCACGTTCGAAATCTTTTCAAGGGTATTCATTGCATTTGACTGCGAATCGCCTGAACATCCTGCACAGCAATACGGCTTCAGAGAGATTCTCGGTAACGAACTTACATCAGCCAGTGGTTTCTTATATAAGCCAATTTCAGGAATGGCTGAAATTGAAATTGACTCTTATGTGATCGAATGGCAGTGGTCAAAACGGTCAGTGTGCAAATTATCACCACAACATGGCCAGAAAGTAGCGCTAATGAAATAGCAAGTTTTAGTTTACTCAATAATGGCAATGTTTCTTATATTCATCAATGAGCAATAAGGCGGTCTATATCTTTCTTGAGAGGGGATTTATCATTCCCTTATTGCTTTGATCACTCAAATTTGCGACGTTCATTTAGTCTAACAAATCACCAGTAGAAATATTTCTTTAATGCTTCAAAAAATGCTTGAACTGTTCGCAGTTCAATGCCACAGCAGATGCCTTAAAATGTTTCACTCAAAAGAGATTTGTCTTCCGATGATGATATCCCTGAAGTAATGAATAATGGCTAGGTCAGGGACCACTAAGATATTTATCGAAGGAAGTAGTGAGCCGCCAACCTTGACGTTGTTCACCTCTGCCGATTCTCATGGAAGTCTTCGCCCAATGAAAGAAATTTTTAGGCAGAAAACAGACAGTTATGTGGACGTAGGTAAACACGGTCCTGATCGCGCGGCTACTGAGTTTTATCCAGTTCGGACTAAGGTCGATAATGGATTCGAAAGTCCTGTGTGGAGTCATGAAGGGAAAGTGGCCTTGGTCCAATTCATGGTCGCAATTGGGGCCTCCATTGAGTCTAGTTTTATTGACTGGTCTGTGAAAACTGTTAAGTCGCCTATCACAGAAAGCGCCCAGTGGCGGATACAATAGCGGATACAATATAGAGTTTTATAGAACAGAAGGCTTTCTCCATATGTTGCAGAGAAGTTAAGCGGCTAGAATTTTCGTCTATAATCTACCGGGTATTTATTAATACCTTATCACAAGGCTGTTGGTGCTTTGGCCGGTAATGTGCATTGGATGGCTTATCATAAAAAGTGAATTATCACGAGACAAAAAAATGTTGGTCGCTTCATAAAATAAAAATTATCAGCGCTATTTTGGAGCAATCAACGCAGTTTTCAAGAGGAGTTCTTTCTTTCCAGGAACCGCCGTCTCCAAGATTTTCTCTCAAGGAAAAGAGTCTCTAATTTCACCGAAAATCCTAGAATCGTTTACTATTCATCAGAAGCCTCCAGCTTAAAGGAAATTGAATATGTTCTTAAATTCATGTAATAAAAAAACGCAAATCAAAGTTTATAGCATTTCGTGCTTCATAAAAAAGACAAATAACAGTAGTGCGTAATTCGTCCAATATATTATATTTAGCTATACTATTCCGTGACAGACTTAAAGAGTATAGGTTAATATGTCTGCTGCAAGTTATTTGGGCAAAAGCATGTGAATATATTTGCTATGAGCAGAGCTTTATTCCATAATAGCCGTAATAATGCTTTGTCGTTGCAGTTAGTCCGCTCTTGGCTCCTTTCCGTGCGTCTAAACCCGATCGACACTCGCCGTTATAATATAAAAGCATATTTCAGCCATTTAAAGTAATATTATCAAACAGCCTCACTGACATCAATGAATAGTGATTAGCTTTGTTCAATTTTCCGGAATGGCCTATACCACCATATTACAAGGTTCATAAGTAAATGTTGCCGAAGTTCCCACAAATTACAATTGGCATATATCCAGCTCAGCTCATCAATACTATCCTCACAGGTCTGTTCTTACCATAGTTATTTAAGTCTGCAGGGGTGTACCACTCGCTTACAAAATATACACTTCGAAATTTTATTCGGAAAGCGCAAAAAAATAGCAAGTTGAAACCACTGAAACTCCACATTCACTCCCACAGAATTGAGAGCTTAGAAAGCGAAACGACTATCAATGTAATCACTGGCGTTGGAATCGTTTAGAACATAAGTATTGAATATAAAATGACGCTGCAATCAAAAACGAAAAATAAATTTCACCCATCAAAAAGAATCTGTCAAAATTTAACCTGGTATGTGTGGCCAATTTTCGAAAAATCGGCCAGAGATGGCAGGTGAATTTCCTACGAGATGTTTGTCCACGCCATAATTTCCTCCCGCACATTTTGAAAATTCTGCCAGAAAACTTTTATATATAACAAAATGATTCAAAACTATGTTAGTCGTTGTCTTTAGAGGGATAACTGCTTATAAAGTGTGTGGCATTAAACTCGAAATATGGTCACAGAAATTCATCCATCAAATTTTCAGAAATGAGCACTTAAACCAAATGGGTGATACAATATGCTATATAAATAACGAAAAGAGCTTATTTACCTGAAAGAAACAAAATTCTCAATTGATGGACGATATGACGAATACGACTAATTTCCTTAGAATATCGCGCAGCAGATATATTTTAATCCAAAAATTTAGTTTTATAAATTAAATATTTTTGTACGGAACCAAACGTTTAGCTTATGATATGAAAGAATATCAGCAAATGAAACACAGTGACGTGGATGAAATAAACATGTGACTCTTAGAGCTGATGGGCCAACATTCTACGCAGTTATAGGTGGTGATGTCGCGGCGGGGATATCATACAAAAACAGATGAAAGTGATAGCAATGCAATTATGGGAATTCATGAATCACGACCAATGTTTGCAACAGGTGGTATGAAAGAGTCACGATGTGTGAGACGGAAGGGAAGAGAGGATGTCTTTTTCTTTGAATTGGCTGAAAAACACAAAAAGTAATGGAGCATGCTTCAAGGAAGGAAAGAGCATGTGCGAAGCAAATACTAAATCGGTGAAGGAATATAGGCTCGAACAAACAAATTAGGCAGCGGCCAAAACTTTGCATTTCTCCCGCACAAGGCTTGCCCCGGCTTACAAAGTTCCACTCAGATTGTGGGTAAGGAAAATAAAAACACATCAAAAAAGGTAGAAGGAGCTAAAAGCAGGATAGCAACCAATGAGTAGCTTTCAACATGAAGGATAGTATGGAAATCTCTCACAGATATGAAAAAGTTCATACCATAAGGCCTAAGTGGCTATCTCCCAATACGAGACTTATATGTATCTCTAAGGCAGGTATCACTTTGAAGGGTCTCAAACGCAAATACTTCCACTGACTCGTGGGGGACCAGCCATTTTGTGTTTAACACAGCAACGAGGATATGGGCTGGAACAACTGTATAGATTGACAAGAACATGACACAGTAGTGATTATTTTACGATAAGCCTCATATTTCGCGCTTTCGCTCATATCCACTGAGATGCCTTACACAGCCCACCAACCAATATCAACTTCATTCGTTCATCTCGTAGCCCTCTCAGCAACTTATTGTTAAGCGCTTCACACACAACCTTTTATTCCATCTTTGATTATCTCACGCTTAGCTGCATAATCCACTTTTCACCGTCCGCCAAACTATCTCGCAACTCACCATCCTGTGGCCAATATCTCTCACTAGCTACTACTTAAAGCCACGAAGCTTACTGAACGCTGCACATTTCTCTGTATACTTCCGTCGCGACCTGGACACACAGCTCACTGCTTCTAACTTCACCTCGTAACTGGTCAGTGGCTTGCTGAATCCACTGCGCTTACGCCGCTTAACCTTACGTCATTCCACAATACCTTACTCGGCTTCTGTACACCGAAAAGAACTAGACTACCAGATTCAGCCAACCAATTTTTATTGCATTTGGAATTGGAAAAAATGATTCTGAAAGTTCGGAAAGCGGAGCCGATTGAATTCTACAAGACGGCGATTCAAGACTGAAAATTTTTGCTTTTTTGATCGCATTGAAACTGATGGTTTTGCTGACATAATTTTATTTTGCCTTGCATACCAAGCCAGTCTACGATTTTTTTTATTAGAAGCATCTCACTTTATCGCTTCGAAATCGATTTAGCAACTGCAATGAGTGAGTGACTCGAATGCAACGATATGCGCAGTGCATAAAAGCATCACTATTTACTAATACTGTTTCAATGAGGCTAGAATTGCAAGTAGTAGGCAATCTATCGATGAATTATGCTCGAAAATTGAGCGAATCACCAAATTCTTAGCTGCGGTATATTCTGACGAAATGATATTGTGGAGCAAGTAGTGATGTTCTACTGCAACTTTTGAAGAAGTGCTTGCAATATCTTCTAATCAAATGCAACTTTAGTTACCAGTCAGCTGTCGCATTCAGAGTCGTCTTAATATGATATATTACGTAAGGCGCTAATGTAACTTATGAAGTCAAAGGCGATTTAGGGGCAACAGTGGGCAAAGAACTATTTTGACTCAATGAAACGAAAGAGCCGTGAAGAAAAATCAGATAACTGAATTTGCAATAAATTCGTCTAAATCAGATTATAATCGAGAAGATTTGCAATAAATAACCCAAAATGTGAAAGAAATATTCTACGCGGATATCTGCCGGCAACCATTCTACGAGAACCCCATAAAAAGAATCCCAACAGGTTCAAGATGATAATTCTCGGATACGACGCACAATTTTCGTAGTTTTCCATCAGTCGTTGAGCATCATTTTCATCCTCATATTTATATAGATTTTCGAACATAACTGTCATGTTTAAATATGAGAATTAGCTTCGAAGCATAGAAGTATTTTTTGCGGAAAAACCGTTAATATAAAGGAGAATAGAATGCAGCGACCGGTCGTATGGAAACAGGAGTTGTGCGATGGTCGTGTCAGCGACGATTGCATCAGCACATTTCGTAAACTCTGAGAATTACCGTACATGATCGAGAAAGAAACAATATAGAAAAAAGAGATTTTCCATCGCCCTCATCGGCTTAGGTCAAACTGACCCGAAAAGAAACTATTGTGAGCGGTGGTCGACGTCTTCGGGGGCGCTGGCTGGAGATTTACGAGCGTTACATATATGCAAACAGGCACTCTGGGCTAGGCGCCGTTGATTTACGGTCGTTCGTTGCTGAGATTCGCCGATTCTGCGCCACCGCTCGCATGAGTTTCGGCACTACTCTTGCGCTTGCTTTGCACAAATTCGACCATCAAAGAATCCTGGCAGGAAAGAGTAGAAAGGACCGTGGAGGGGTATTGGGGGAAGAGAAATGCAAATTCGAAAGCGCCTAGTATGTGCCACTTATCGATCTTCACTTTTGATGAGTATCGTAATTACAATTTAGTGCGCAAAAATTAACTGAAAGTTTCCATAGTATCTGGTATATACTATACGCTTCCTAATTCATTGCACTGAAAATATGTGAAATGTGGCAGGACAATATCGCATTCACTAGGTATGACACAGAACGTGCACTCATTTTTTGATTTCTTTTAAAATTCTTCCCCCTGTTTGCGAGGATATTTCACGTTCTTCTTTGACCTCTGCAAAAAGGGCTATAGTTGAAAATGTGGTAAACAGCGTGAATGGGCACCTGTACGATATAGTAGAAAATTGTGATTAAAAGACTCAAAAAAGCAATAAGGTTTATAATTTGCACAAATTTCCATATGGTTCTTCAAAATACATTGCAATGAGCCTAATCAGCTCCCATTCAGTTGACCGCGATCAAGCATGCAGATAAATGAAACTAACATTGCGACATTAGTGATAAACTGGTTATTTATGTGACCTAAAAATCATGTTGCCCTCAGAGTAGTTTTTTTTCTGAGTAAACAGTGTCATCGATGCTATGTTGCGCCAAGCGCATCTTTCGCACTAGCCACAGTACCACGTTGGACAAGCAATTCTCGCAACGAAATGGTATGGCAACCTTTTATAAGAGCCCTTCAAAGAATCCGCGAGAATTTTTGTAATTCTGAACCGATTTTCCATTGGTTATTGTATTAAATAATGCTGAAAGTAGACCATGCTTAGGAGGGGTACAGAGAAAAAAGTATCGATACGAAAGAAGAGCGTGAAGAGAGAGTGTCAGTCGTATGAAGCGATTATAATCTTGTTGGCTTATTTATTGCCTCATTATTTGTGTATTTGTGCGATGCATTTCTCTATTTCCTCGCTATTATAGCGTTGATAAATCAAAGCAATGTTGCGAGCCGCAGATATACTCTCACAAGCATAAGACGCACAGTCCAGAACAAGCTCTACAATAGAGGCTTATCAAACAAGCCTGGATAGAATCAATAAAAGAAAGCAATCGATTCAAGCTTATTCCGCTTCATCTTCCTGCCCCTTCCTCACTCTTTCGGCCCTCCAGCAACTGATAATATTTAAAAAAATTGATGGAATTTGTTTGACAATCCCCTTTGCATAAATATCATTCACTGCGATTCCTATTACGTTCGCAGCATCGCATTGTATTCTGCGTGTTCGCACATTTTATTGCACTCACTCCTTGCAGGAGTTGTTGTCTCGATAAGCGAGTTAATTGAGATGTTGCAAAGAGCAGTCTGAGTGTTACATCAATTTCACCATCACATTAGCCTAATTAAGTGCAATGAACGTGTGCATGAATTGCACAAATTAGTGTTCACTAACCGAATTGCACATGTTCGATGCCAATTTTTCACCACCGTTATTCGAATCAACGATTGCGCAAACACATTCGTTTTGCTTTTGCTGCGTTTTTTCTTTTGTGAATTTGACAAGGTTGTCGTTGGTGTACGGTAGATTGGATGCTTATAGAAGAAGCGTGGAATTTTTGAATTGGAAACGGCTGGAAAGAGTGAGAGAGAGAGGGTGAGTGATGGATCGGTGTGGACTGGACACGAAAGACTTTGAATCTGGCGCGTTTATTGATGATTCCTGAGCGACGGCAGCGTTTGAAGTTGCCGACTAAAAGAGGCCGCCCTCTACGAGACAGATTGCCTGCTCGGCAGCCTCCCGTTGTGAGATAACCGAGAACGCCGTTCAAATCACACATCACACTTGGCCGTCGGTCTCCGGTCGCCCCCTCTTGAGCACCATCACACACCTCCTGCTCTGTAGAGGCAGCCGTTTTTTGTGGCTCTTCGGTCGCTGCCTCGGGCCGGATTCCCACCCGCAGTGTGCGGCATTCCCTCCTCCAAGTGTTGCGGGGCTGTCCCTTTGCTGGTGGGCTTATCGGCGGTCCGGCGTATGTGTCTGAAGCTCCGCCTTCCGGTGGGTGCGTGTCCAATGAACGCACCGACGCGCTCTCTGCAACGTTTTTTGTCTCTCTACTGTTCGCGTTAAATTTTCCATTCAACGCTGCGCCTCACTTCTGGTTGTGCGTTTGTGCGTAACACACAGACACACACACAAGCACACACACACAACACTCACTCTCTTTATGGGCCGATATTTTGTTTGGTTTTAGTGGGCAGCAGCAAGTCATTAATTCAACTGAGAGCAGCACCATCACTATCGCTGGTAAATTATGACATCACCCGAACATTTCCCACCTGGTATTTCCAACTTCTACTACGATCAGCAGCAGCCGCAACAACAGCAACAAAACAACAATCCGGTAGCGCCAAATCCAACAACAGCAGCACCTCCCGCGTCGGGTTTCTATTCAGCACAAAATCAGTTCAATCCTTCTGAATCGGCTCATGATCCGGTTGGTTGATTTCACTCGTATATGTTGTGATTTTTTATTGACCGATTTGCTTGCTTGATATGATTAGTTATCTGCTAGGATGCTTCGAATGTTTTCTTTTTTCATTCGCACACCTACGCTTGTAACGAACGAAATCAGTGGACGACGATTGAGCGGTTCACATTCATCTACTGATGCAATCATTTCATTCACGTCGAACACAAAGTCGTTTATTTCACATCGAAGCCCATCGATTTTTGGCGGCTGCGTTGTCACGAAGTGATGGTGTAACTCGCTAAGCACGCCACACTTCGGTTTGCTGAGCAATATCGTCGCACCACTATCAACAACTATATTCATTGTTTCTCACATAAAAATCCATAAAATACGATATTTATTTGACCCCTCTGTGTGTTTATCACTCATCACTTCGAGGGGAAATTATCATTTTTCTTTCATTTCATTCACTATGAATGAATTGCAACTCATTTACTGTCGTTATGTAACGCTTTGCAATGTCAAAGTTAAGGCGAATTCGTTATTCCTTTCGACTCAGAGGATAATCAAATCTGAACACGACGAACTATGCGATTTTGAGGACGGCAAAGGGCACTAGCAGATTTTTATCTGTCCAGGTTGAGATGAGTCACTCATACCTGTGAAGTGCGAAAAAAAATATTGACGCTCGATCGGCTGTTTGCCAAACTTGTCTGCATGTGCATTTATATATGTGAGCACATGTATGTCTGTGCCTGCAAATATCTGCATGTGTGTCTGTGTGCGTGTGTGTTTGTGTGTGTACGTGTGTGTTGCAGCGTGCAAGAGAACTGCTTCAGTGTGTATGTGTTCAGCTCGACTCGGCTTGAAAACTCGGAACTGGTTTAAAATTTTGTTCGATGATTTCATGGCATTCATTGATTGTTCATGCACTCTGAAGAGCTGAAGTAGCAACTGTGATATATTGCCAACTGTAAGAACACCATAATAAATGCTTTTCAACCTCAGTGGTTTCCTGCCTTTTGCAACTCTCATATTTGACTATCCTTTTTTTATCTTCCTGAACGCTTCATTCAAATCTTTTTTCTTATTTTACACCATCTTCGGGCACTCGCCAATTCACAGTGCTGCCTTGACGGGAACTCTTCAGCTTAACAGAGTAATACGTATTCCTTTATTTCTTTAATAATTACCAATTATACGTTTGCTGGTGAAACGCACGGACGCTAATGGAAAAGATGCATCTCTTAATGGCACTGCAACCTTTCTTCATCGGCTTCTCGTTGATTTTTCCGGCTGATCTTTGTTGTTCCATGCTTGTCCCTGACTAGATTCATGAAAAATCACTTGCCCAATTTTAGCTTCTTTGTTTTTTCAAATCGCTTCTGCTGAAATGCTATCAAGCGATAATGCTGAAATGCTTTCCAAATTTTTCTGACCATCTTAATTTTCAATGAGTCAAATTTTTTCCCTCTGAGACTCAAGCGAATAGCTCATTGTTGTGAGCAGAGTTGAAGGTATGGTAAATGTTGATTGCCTTCACACAATGCCGATAAAATCTGCACTCATAACTCGCATTTGTTTGTATCACCTTTCATATATCATCACCGAGTTACAAGGGATTAGAGATGGATGACCGTTGCGGATGAGTGATCGCTTTCTATTTATGTGCGAAGAAGTGCCGCTGCTAGTGGCACTGTTGTCCCATTCATTTGAATAATAGATTATTCGAATTTTGAATCAATTCGAGGATGAAAAATATTTTTCATTTAATTTTGAATTATTCATTTGTGAAGGATCATCTCATTTTCAGATCTCTCACAACTGCTTTTTCAAATAAAATCAATTATGAAAGTACTCTTTCATTCGAGAATTCCCACTGGAAATCCTTTACAGTTTCCTCAGTTTTCTTTGCAAAAATTTTCTGATGTGTCCTGCACTTTTGTGAACTTCACGCATACGTCCCAAAGTGTTCATATATCTTTGAACTGCAGCCTCAACTCGGGGATCCGGAATCACTGAAGAAGGTGACATGAAATTTGATAGTGTATAATAGAGGTTGACCTCCTGCACCGTATTCTACGTTCGGCCATCAGTTCCCAAGGGGTTTCTGAAGATTTGAAGGTACCAAATAATTTGGAAACGTTTTTCGACTATTGAAATCTCATTTTGCATCGATCTGCTCATAGAAAAACGAATCTTCTGCGGAGTGTTCGTACTGCCAATTTTGCTTTTTTTCAATGATTTTGAAATTGGTTGCGCAAGTTGGGGGAATATAGAAGCGCATATCGTGCCAGCTGTCATGGCGTGCCTTCCCATTTGTTGAGTTTTTGCACGTATTCACCAAAAACCGACGATTGTGACAATTTAATATTTTACATGTTTTAAAATTGCATATAAAATAAAATGTGCTGGGTTATGAAGGATGACCGTTAATCCCAAATGGTTAGCATTCATACTTGGCTCACAAATAATCGCAAACCACAGCACGTCTGCATTGCTGATAACGGAGCAGTTGGTAATGCATGAGCACCATTACGATCCATAAATATTTACGACGTTTACAAACCTATGCAAATTTTTCATCGGTTTCGGCTATGTCTATGCACAAATATGTGTTTGCTTGTCCTGTAATATCGACTTTGGAATCAATGAAGCTTGAGTTAATCTCGAGTCACGTTTCATCATTACATTTGGGGGTAGTTACGAACATTTTGCATTGTGGAAGAAACTGGCAGGCGTTTTGCACTGGTCGATTTATAGGAAGCTTAGTTTTTGGAGTTTTTGGGAGCGGCCGAATCACTTAGAAGGTGAATGCATTCATATGCGTATTTTATCGCTTATTAATAAATTGTGGAAGTTATTGATCGAATGAATACAATATATGCGCATGTATCTTGTAATCGCTTTCGGCATGCTCCTCCGCTTGCTTCAGCTTGAGTCTTTTTCTGCTGGGTTTTATCGGATTTTTTGCTTGAAATTTGCTGGAAATTCGTAAATTGGCTGTGAATGTTCGATTTGCAGTGGTTTTGAATTTCGATATAAATGGAGCAAAGTTAATGTGATCATTCATCTTTTCACATGCTTGTGCACCTATAGAAACAAATTGATTTGTCAAAACCGTTTAACCGTTACAGTCATCATTCGCATTTTTATACTCACATCTACTGTTGTTGCTTTTTTTAGTTCTTACAGCGCTTCGTGTTATTGCGCACACATATCTTTAACTCACGACCATAATTCTTTCGAAGGGTGGTCTCGTAAGTGCGGCTCTTCGCTAGTCAGACAATTTCTGCTAAGTGATTTACTAGCCACTTCTACCTGCAATTTCCTTGTTACTGTATAAAATGCTCCAAAGAATGACCGCTTCATAAAAAAGTTAAAGACAATATTAAAGAGGATATTGTACGCATCAATGAACATCTCAAATCTATGTGAGGGTGGATGACTAAAAAAACTGATAAATGCCGATTACAACTGATAAACAACGTTCGCATCGTTGATCGTTCCTAATTTGAATGTTCACTGCAAATGCACACTTTTACCTCAATTTTGCAGTGCAATATTGCAGCGATTGTACTGGAAGTGTGAAGGTTTTTTCATTATTTGGGGGAATGATATTTGAAGATTATTAATTTGGGTCATGAGAGGAAATGCATACATAATACGCAGTCATATTAATTTGCCAATTCATCAGTAAACTTTGCAAATTATAGCGAATGCAGTTCGACCACAGTGGCGAAATGCGACTACTATTAAAAAGTTCGAACACTACTGGAATCTTGTTAAGAAAGTTAACTCTCCCACAAGCAACAATTCCCATCACGCTTCACCACGAACGAAATGAAATTTCAGATGGAATAGGGAAATAACCCCAAGAGAGTACAAATGACCATGCACTGAAGATGATATCAGTCGTAAATTTGTGCTGTGCATGAAATAAAGAACAGAGCAAAAAGGTTGAAGTGAAATGTATAAAAAGGGTCGGCAATGCTCTGATGGAACAGAGTGAAAATTATGCAGTGTCAAGGCTGTATATTGCACATTGAAGAGTCTGAATTCGCAGTGATTTTCTGATTGCGATGAAACGAAGTCATAGATTTACAAGAAGATTTATAAAATAATAAAAAGGTTTTAAATTTGTTCTATGCTTATTTCGAAAGAGTAATTCAAGCAAGTGAAGAATTGTAGAAAAACTCTAGTATAGGGAGCAAATTGTTTGTGAGCTATATTTCACGGTCGAGACACCCTTTCCGAAATGCAGCAGAAGGTATGACGTGAAATCGAAATACTGGTTTTTAGCTCAATGGTCGCCTTGAACGACACTCCGCTTAGATTCAACAGCGAATTGCAGCACAATCGCCGTACACCTCCAAGCGAATATGTCAACCTGATGATTGCATTCACAACTCAAAGTAACACTTCAAATATACCGTATTTTAGAGTTCTTCTTGTGGTTACGGTGGCTCGGATTGGTCGAAAGAAGAGAAGGACAACGAAAAAGAGGAGGAAGAGGATGAAAAAGCGGGTGTTGCCGTATATCCATGGATGACACGAGTTCACTCAACTAATGGTGAGACCTTTCTTGGAGCTATTTATTTGGTCATCTATAACCTAGCGTCTCACAGAGATCAGTGGGTAGGCATTTGATTCTCAAATGAAGAGATAATTGAAATGCACAATAGCCTTGAGATGAGGCCTTTCTCTTAGAAAGTTGTGAAGTAGTAAGACATCGGAGGAGAAATGAATTCGTTGCTTCAGGAACCTATTAAATTAATTTCATACTTCGAGAGATCTCTCAGTCTTCTTATTCATTAGCGACAATAGTCCCTCTTGCCACTATGTCCGCAAATATGCGTTCCAACTGAGGATGAGGCACTGGGAGGAAGAATTCAACTCCGATGATACCATCAAAATAAACGAGACTAAAAGATTATCTCTCGACGGCTTTGTTCACGTTATTTTTTTTCCTTCATAAATAACTCTAAAGAAAGGTGAGAATTGAAGCTCGATTGCTGTATATTTATTAATCGTTTCTTGTGATGATACCTTTCATATATGGTACGACGATGAGTATAGTCAGTATTTGTGCGCATAAAAAGATTGCTTCATATTTCATTACGTAAGATTCTTTTACCAGCTTAGTTGAGTTCTCTTTCTGTTTTCATTTGAGTTCTCTTGGCGTTCTCATCCGGAAATCTGCTACACTGACAGGCCTGATCCAAAATCCCTACTGCATGGAAGCAGAATTGGGACATCCGACGATAGAGGCACATCTCGTGATTTTGATATTCATTGGCCCTTTGTTGCTGGTTTTTTTTGCGCTCACTGCGCGTAGCTGCATCCTTTGAAATGTGTATGTGTTCATTCAAAGCAGTGGAAAAGTGCTTCATCGCTATCCGCACTGAGTTGTGACGTTAATAATAGCCAGGTTGTAAGATGCGAGTCGAACCACTTCCTTACATACTGAATCTTTTTCAAAATTTGAGGCTCGATCTCTTTTCAAAGAATTTGCTGCATATAACCCCGAACATAAAATGGAGGCTGTTATGTGAAAGGCTTCCTGATAGCATTGCTTTGTGAAATCTAAATTTCAAAGGTGAAATTGCTCGGAATATACCTGTCGAAGATGAGTTTCAGTAATCACATTTTCTGCTTTGCTTCAGACTGCATAACCGCAAATGGTGAATGCTTCGGCAATTTTGTGCTTTCAGATTACTCTTCTTAAAATTTCTGAAACTTTATAGTCTTCACTCGAGTCGTTTTGCGTCTTATGCTGTTAAAAATTCCAAAGTTGTCGCTAATCCATCCTTCAAGCCTCACCGAGTTGAGCGGCGTTACATGTGGGAGAAAGCGTCCATTTGCAATAGAAGAGATCGAAGTGTGAAAGGACTAAACTTCAGACACCGAAATAGCCGAAAATCTTGACGTTTATCTATTATCAACCATCCCATCGTTGCTTTTCTCGTTACCATGATCAACGCATTCCAACATCACCTCACCTCACTGCATTATCTTTGGGACTAAAATGTAAAGCTTGGTTTATTTTTTCCATTAAGAGATCACTACAAAAGATGGGACCCTCGAATAATCAGTATGCATCCTCTGCTCAGGGTCGGATAATATGGGAGTAACTTTTATGTTCAATCATGTATCGGTTGCCGAGGAGCTAGATCTTATTGGGAACCGAGATGATAGCAGAAATGATGAAAACGATGTGCGAGCCTTCATTTGTAATACGTGCCACCCCTCCTTCCCACACGATATTTGTCACTTCAGTTATATCAGTTGATGCCTACTAAAGATTTTTGAATTGAGAGAAGGGGGAAAGGCGTATGAGTCAAGAATTATAAATCATTCGGAATGAATCGTTGCTAAAAGCGCACCATATCCAGCTGTTAAGGGCAGGCAGATGTTTTGTTCATCACCCGCTTCTACTTTGTTTTTAATGCTTACTGCTTTGACTGCTCTTCAGCAGACCCTCGCAAATGGAAGTAGTCCTTATGCCATTTGAAGTGAGCCGTGAGATGAGTTGCTAAAGGGGCATAGAAAAGACCGCCTCCTTTTATGAAATTTTTGCGCAGATTTCCAAAGAATTCCTCTTCTCAGACCCTTTAATATACACACACATTTTTATTGGATGTATATATGCACATAACATCTTTTAATAAATGCTTATAAGAAATTAATTTGCAGTAATACTTTAAATTGTATTTCATCATTGTTGGAGAAGACATTTCAAAGACTTAGCATTTCTCTCTCGAAATCTTTTTTTGTTTTTCAAATTGATTTCAGAAGCAATGAGCGAATAACGCAGTGAAGCAGCATCTGCATTTCACTCGCTATTGCGCCGAAACGCTTCAACGTTTGAAGGGTTTCTGACTTAATCTTTTGAATGCAAAACAATCCAAAGAAGTTTTTTGCGATATTTTTTAATTTTTCTTCATAATTTTCGAGTCAGTTTTATTTGCGACCTTAGCACGAATTACAAAAATTTCGAAAGAGATATACTGCAATGATAGGAGAGATTGAGTGAAAAAAGTAATTTCGAAACTCCGCGTTCGCACACTGTCTATCATCTATTTGGCGTTTGTTTGCGTGCTTTGCTATCATTTGCGTCACATACTCTCTAATCGACAATTTATGGCCTTCTTGCATGAATTTTTCGCCCTCACTATCAAACAACTGCATTGAACCCGCTGTCCCCCTGCCCTCTCATTCCTAGCCCCCCCCCCTCCCCTTCCCTTGCCACAATGGCGATTTCGGTCATATGTGCCAGTGTATTCTGAGGCAGTCAGCGAGCAAAGAACTGATAATGGTGACGGACTCCTTCGTATGTTCGCGATCTACTTCTACGGATTTTTAACAGTTGCTTTTTGGCGCATATGATGGTGAAAGATTAATTTCCACATGCTGCCTAGCTGAAACGGCATTTGTTCTCACAGTGGGGTTCATCAATAGCTTCACGGCTATAGAAGAATAACTCTCATCGATGTTAATGAGAGATTTCCGCAGGAGAAGGAGTCACCGTTAAGGGGTCAGTTACAGTCGGGCCTTTTTGAAAAACCTCTGATAAACCAGTTGATTTTACCAAGCACTTTGTATGATATACTCAATCGGGGAAACCTGATGAGGGAGGGCATCGTCTTTCTTATCGGATTCTGGAGTCATACAGCCATAACGCCTACTTCTGGAGGAGGTTTCTTGAACTTTATGGCGTAGAATATTGAATATGAATTCGGATAATATTTTAAATATTTCAGTACTGACACTTCACCTACAGAGCTCAAGGCAGAGACATGTAGCGGATTTCCTTCCTCGTGCTCCAAGCCATTTTGCTTAGCGCAAAACGATTGGCTGATATAGAGTGAAATAACTAGACACAAAAAGGAATAGAAGGACTGCCCAGCGTCATGTTTCTGTCACGGGAAATCGCAGTGGCATTCATAGCAGATTTTGAGGGTAAAACGCGAAAGAGTCTTTTGAAGGACAGCTCGCAACTACTGTAGATAAATCATTGCATAGGTAATTGCGCCATCCATATTTCGCAATTTTCTTGCCGACGTACAGCTGTCGGAAATTGCCTTTACCGCACTAATGGAGTCCTTGATTCCTCTTGAAACGCAATCTCAGTTTCGTAATCGCCTTAGAAGCTTTCAGCCACCCTCATTATGTGACATCCTGATGGCCCAATTCTGTGCTGAAAATTTCAATGCGATCCCGGAAGCAAGTTGTTCGAAACACCGACACCAACTAAATAGATGTTGCATGCACTATGGTGACGTTGTCGCGTTGATTACTACGCGTCTGTCTATGTCTCTCTTTGTCATTTTCAACTGATGAACCACTGATGCTGAAGTCATCGAATTTTATGGGTTTAATCTACACCACAGATGAGATCGTACAGTTACTTTTGGTCATTCCGTCACAACCTTGAAATGACATGATGATACTCTAAAGACCTCGATTGGTCATTGCAAAATAGGAGCCATGTTAGTGGAGCTGTTTTAATTTTTCAGATCAAAAAGAAGTTGTTTTCTTATCCTTAAAACAATTTGGGAACGGAGATACTAATGGCATGGCCCTTACTTCACATGCACTAAAAAACTGCTTTTGGTGTTCCAATTCAGCCGTACGTTTGGTGCGTTGTTCTGTATCACCGGTTTGATTCGTATAAAACTCGTATTCGCAGGTGTGCCGATAAATTTGTGCAGTGCATTTGCCACGGAAAACATCGCACTCTCTGTGAGTTACTGTATTTGATAAACATTTCAATGGCGTAAATGAAAATTGTGGATTGAGTGGTGGATGAAAGTTTATGAAAGAAAATGCATTAGACTTGTGCGAGTGATAAGATTTGTGGAAATACCCAACACGGTCGGTAATTCATCGGGAGACATCTTTGCAACTGAAATGCAATAAGAGGTGATACTTTGAGAGCACGCATGATGCCCTTGTTTAGTTTATTTTTAACTCCCCAACTGTTTAATGCAATAAACGAACGTCTAAGTTCAATTTCGAGTTAAGCCAGTCCTATCATAAACATTGACGAATGTATGTGAGTCCTCGAGATTATTGAAACAAGTCCTGCATCCACACTTGCTCCCAAGGAAGACCATTTTACCCCGTTCACATCGAATTACCTTCTCTCCTGCGATACGATCCGTCTCATTCTTATCTGTGTTCCCTTACCGCTGCCACTTTAATCCACCACCAAAAACTTGGCATCACAATTCTCAGTAAGAACTTATTTCGTTGTTTCGCACGCTACATTAATTTTGGTGCAAAATGTATAGGTCAGTCCTAGCGTGCAATAAAATTCGCATAATTTTCAAAACTGAACCAAAATTCCCGTGTCATCTTGTTTGGAGGAGGACAAATTCTGGAAGAGAGGGTAGTCGTTCCACTAACAATAAGGAAAATACGAAGTGCAAAGAGAATAAACTGTAGAAGTTCTGTTTCTGGCGTATTTGACTGAACTTAAAACGGGTTAGTGCCGCATCATTGCATTCCATTCATTTTGAGAACCACTGCTTCTTGATTTGAAGCGCCTCAAAAGCAGCGAACTGATGAACAAATTGAACAAATTTCGCTCACTTGATTCTATAAAGTCGAGTTGCTACTCATCCAGATCATTGTGCGCATGGGTCTTATGCGATTCCATTCTTTAAAAAAATGCAATTTGCGCACAACGTTGCTGTGCTGTCTGTCTGCGTCTGTTTGTCCGAAAAAGATTCAACGTTTGTCTAGTTTGAGTTGTTTGTTTATTTTCTAAATATCTGATGACTGTTTGCAGACGTTCATATTAATTAAAACTCTTTTCTTCAAACTGTTATTGACGTAGTGAATCACTTGTGTTACTTTCGTCTATGTCAACCATACCGAAATTCGCTCAAAAACAGTGATTTCAAGTCATAACAACACTGCCATTCCTTTTAGTGACCGAATATTCATCCATCTGAAGAGTTTAAAATCCGAAGTGATTTAATTCTGAAACTATTCCGAAACTGTGTGCACAAAATAATAAAGTTATGCAGTTTATAATTTTATTCATGGCAGAAACATATGATAATGAATTTACCAGTGTTGTGTTGAATACCCTACTGCATATGCAGTAGAGTTAGACAACTGTAGAAGCAGGGGTTTCCTTCTAGGATCATTGGGATATTTCAAATACCCCGAGTTTGATTGTTGATAGATCGATTCACAAACGTCCTTATCCTATTGGTGTGCGATATTTGACAGATATGCAACGTCTTGTTGTTATGTAGATAATTAACAGCTGATGAGCAGGAAAAGGTTTGCTAGGCCTGCACTAGCGCAATACGAATTATTAGACCGGAGCATGCAAATGTGTGACTGTCATGGGGCACTTTGGCTGCGCTCATCGATCATCGCACCCCGTGCAGGTATACGGTGTTGTTGGCTTATCGGAGGCACCATCGTGCCGACTGCCTATCAACAAACTTAATCTCACTATATGAGGGCATTTGCTTCCCAGCCGTCATCTTCATTTCGTTGGATAATCATTTTCGCTCGTTTCTGAATTTTCCTCATCTTTTTTACACATTACGTATCCTGTATTGAAGCTGTCACACGGAGATGTTCTTTAATCGATCCTCATGATAGGTGCCTTTCACAAGCACTTTTCGGTATCACCTATCACTTCTATCTCTTCTTCACCTAATCAGGCAAGCTGAATGTGTATTTAATCGATAATCCTACAACACTATATCTGGCGGCACTGCGGTCTGGTAGTCGCTTAGTATGGAAAGCAGAAGGAATGGCTGCTTTGAACTACATAATAAAGTGTAGAAAGCAGAAGGAATGACTGCTTTGAACTACATAATAAAGCTATGAGTATGTAATGTTTGTAAGAACCCGTCGACCAACACCATTGATGGGATGATTCCGAAATCTAACTGCTTTAAGATCTTGTTTACATAGCTAAATGGGATTAAGTAAGCTGGTCACCCAAATATTGAAGTGCGGCTTACAGCAGGGTGAAAACAATCAAAATATGCAGATTAATCTGTTGAGTTGTTTGACTCTGAAATCGCCTATCTGGTCAGCAGTAAGTAGCCTTTGAAAATTCATTTGTGAGTAGAATTTATTTGAGTGGTCATCCGCAAAAACCAACTGAATGAATCGTTTGTGCCAATAATTTTTTAGTTGGTCGTTTGAACATCTGATCAACAGATTATTTCCTTCCAACTGAGCAATGTTGATGCATTTATTTTCTTTTCAGTCGTACGTATGTCTGCACGTTTTATTCCGTAAATTAAATTCTCCGAGATTCTGAGTCACACTCATAAACATCCAGGGCTAAAGTGTCGTTAGGTGTAACATACGCTCAAATCTGATCGCCTTTTCTAATTCTGAAGTTGATTTGCCGAAGGAGTCATACTTGCTCAGGGATGCCAAAAACTTCTTGGATTATTTAATCGATTGGTTCCCATTCTGCACCAATCGAGTCATAAAGTAAGTGAAAAAGTGTGCTGGAAGAACGCACCTGAAATGACTTTAGTATTCGGTTTATGAAACCAACCGAGTTCGATAATCGATGGATAATAAAATGCGCAAACACATAATTGTATAGGTCATGAAATGCATGGAAATTGGCAAAAAAGCGATAGATTGCTCAATTCTGGCTTTAAGTTCCCAAGTTGAAAACATGGAACAAGCAGAGAGACAGACGCACAAAGGCTGTCAAGAACTCTCAGTTATGTGCTTTGTAACTGCAGCTTTCAAGAGCGAATGGAGAGGAATTGTGCATGAGTTACCGGGCCATTTGAAATCCAAATACATTGCTGTGCATGCTGCATTGTTTGTTAACTGTTTTTATGACTTGTTGGTCTGATGAGCAGAACTATAAAGCCACATATTGTGTCATCTCCTTCGAAATGTTTCGCCACCTCTTTGCGATTCAGGTGCAGTTATATTATCGCCTTACATGACACCAAAAATATCTTCGCATCTACAGCGCATCCTTAGAGGTGTAATTTAGATGCTGTATGATCGGTGGTGATAGCAGAGACTGGAGGGGGAGGGGAGTGGGGGGGGGGGGGGGGGGGGAAATAGGCGTTGAAGGAAAATAGTTCGGATTAGTTGATTATGCTGAGTGATGTCAGAGCATGACATCGCAGCGATCTCTTATGTTTGGATGAATCATAGTGTAACGACAATTTGTAGCAATACTTTCTTTACGATGGCTGCTAAGAGTGCTAATGCATTTTAATGATGGAAGCCAAACCAAAACAGTGAGGACTTTCATCGAGATGCAGCTGAATGGAAAGAAACTCTTAAAGGAATACTCATAACCATTTTCTTGCAATTGTTTTTTGCTGAAACGATTTAACTTAGAAGTTAAAGCTCCTAAGTCATCCATTCATCTCTTTCATTAAGACTTTAATCCATTTTTTCAGAAATCTTCACCTGCAGTCGCCTTTTATTGGATTCCTTAACATCCTCCGTCACACGCCTCCTCACCTTCCATCCTTTCCTCACATCCTCCATCTCCTTCCTCCCTCCTCAAATCTCTTTTTCTCTATTAAAAAAGTGTTGATCCCCATATACTTATGCGTAAATGTTTTCCACTTAAATCACTTCCAATAAATAATGATGCCGACCATTTTTGTATCCACTCTACTTCTCGGCGAATCGTTAGTGAAAAAAATGATATCTCTGGGCGTAGATAAATGATTGTGAACGCAACATTATCCTGAAGAAGAGCACGCAGATGTTACACCGCCAACAACGAAAATGCCATATGCGTATCACTACCGTACCAGATTCAATTCTTTTTTTGCATATTGCCATAAGATCGGCGTCAGATATTCCTCTGAATTGGGCATTTCGACATTCTTTCAAGCTGTAGCTAGTCTATAAGATCGATTCAGTTCTCTAAGCCAAATCGGAGCTCTGGTCGATTCAGCAAAGAAGAGTGGCATAATGCAATCTACCAATTTCATACTGTGTGCTTTCCGAGCATTTCAAAGTGGTACTTTGACAGTATTCTTTCAGTGAGTGCATGCGTCTGTACATGTGCCTGATCGATGTTTTCAACTGATGGACAAGCAACGCCACGATCGTCTCAGTTTTGTAGAGATTCATAGGCGTTTTTATGCGTTACAAAGATGTGTTCACAGATTAAACAGTGTCGATTTGCGACCACTGCCGGGGTGTGGAAAAAATAATCACTTTTTTAAACAAACTTCCTCAACCATTTTTCCGTTTAAGAAACGCTGGACGCGTTTCATTGATTGTTTTTCTTATATTGACGCATCCAGTTGCTCTGACAGGCTATATAATAAATGAGCACATATTCTACCGGTTCCCTCATCTCGCTGTCGCAGTCCGATGTCCTGCCACACTATGTTTTAAAAGGTTTCTTCGAGGGATAGATACTGCTGCAAAATTATCTGCAATGTAAAACCAAACTTATGAAGCATTTTTGTATAAACGTTGCTGAGCTGCTTCAAGTTGCAATACTTCACTTGGCTTCAAATAATGTGTGAGCAGTTTCTGAGTGAAATTTGTAATTGTGCAGCAATGACGTCATTGTATCACTAATAGTAGAAAAAAATAATAAACTTGAAGCAGAACACAAACAGATTTATGAGGGATTTGGGATGCATGTTGTTTTTGGGTAGTGGATATATTTCTTTTGTAAACGAACACATGCTCGATTCAATATTCGCACGGAATATTAAGTGGAAAGCACATTTGCGCCGAATAGTGCTGCAGCAGCTTGAATTACTAAGGACGAAGCTCGAATGAAACATCCACTGCGATGAAATGAAAGCTGATTTCAAATGAACTCGAATTATTTGCGATGCGCATCCACTCGCGGGCATTGTATGCTGCTGCATAAATTTATTTATATCCGACGGCTGTGTGCATGCGGTACGCGCGTCTGTGTACTAGCCGTACGGCGTTGCCCCTTCCTTGCGCCCTTCGCTACAGTATGTCATTAATTATAGTTGGCGGCCTTTATTCGTAGACACACTTGCATATTGGCTGTTCGGATGTGATCACATCTGTTGCAATATTTCTTCCACCGATCCGCTCTCACATCGCATTCACTTGGCACATTACTCTCCTCTTCAATTCAACATCCACTCTAAGCCAATCTCAACGTTGGTAATTGAACACATCGGGTGCTGGCTCACTTATAGAGTAAAACGTTGAGTCGCTTACAGAGGTCGAAATTTAGGCAATAGGGAAATAAGTTCGACTGCTTTAAAACTGTCAAACTTTGGCATTATTCGAGTCGTCTGCATCTTTGCAACTCTCACTGTTTGCCACTGAGATAAGTGCTGTTCCATGGCCGGCATTCATCGAAATTGGGCATTAGCATATGAAATCGAACGAGACATCTTGGATGCCACGATCACAATTTTCACAGTCCCATCAACTTCGCCCTTTTGAGTGACATTGAGTTGTGACAGTGAAATTGCTTATTTGTTTTTTCTCGATGAATGATTTCCTTCCGAAAATTTAGGCATCAAATTTGCGTATTTTAGAAAAATCAATAAAACTTGTTGGAAAGATTTTTTTCTGTCCGCAAAAAATAAATCCAAAGCAAATTCTCTCGAGAACAACGTTTGTTTTGGCGTAATATAAGGATATTCTCTAACTGTGCACGAAATGTCTTGAACTTTGACTTAATTTTGAATCGAAGAGATATTTTTCATAGCAGTGAAAAAAACGTCGAAGAGGGGGGAGGGGGGTATAGCCCTGGAAGAATGAAATGCCTATATGCTCTCGTGTGCAGCAAATCACTAGAGTAATTGAGGACGAGGAAGTGATCACGTTAGACTGAACATCGTGGAGAATCCGCCATCTTCTCTCAATTTACTTTCTTGTCTCCTTGCCTCCATCTCCTGTTTTTTAAATATTCTCGTTGCTGTACACTGTTAATTATGACCTCCTATCACGTTTACTCATTCTTTACTCTGCTTGCTCCTTCTCCTCTCCTTTCTCTCCTTACCTGATCATCTGTGGCTTAAGCTGTCGCTCCTTAATATCCATTTGCATTATATAATAGGTGAGCAAGTAGTGCAATTCTCAAATATCGCGAACAAGTGCACAAAAACAGCTTATATTTTGTCGATCACAAAGTTTAAAGTTCGGCATAAGCTGAATCACCTTCGAAGGGTTGAGCACCACCAAGGTTCCTCCCACTACATATTAGTGCAGCATTTGTGGCAACGTTCAATGTTGCTGCTGATTTGTGCGCCCCTGCTCATTAGTCATTTTTTTACAAAGCGTGCACTCACGAAGCGGTTCCCTTTACGATACCACCACGAAGATTGATTACGGTACCGGGAAGCGATCGTTGCAAGTGTCAAACCGAGAGCGCGTCCATTTCAATTAGCAGCAGCCATCAGCCTAGATCAGCCAACCATTTCAGCGTTTTGAATGCCTATTTACCTTATACGCGTCGACCATCAACTAACCAAAAGCACCAAACGACACATCGTTGTTGTTTATAGTGGCCAATTGCTGTTTTTTGATCACTCACCACCGATCGATCACACAATACTGGCTCAGCTGACATGCGAAAGTTCCGGGAAAGCTGAAGAGGAATTCTTCCTGGTCATCCGACCCTGAGAGAGACGTGACGATTTTTGATAGAGATTTGAGACGAGACGGATGTAAAGATGAGTGATTTCCAATATTAGCGCTTAATCACCAAGTAATTGCAGTAATATGTAAAAGCGTTATTGCTTTCTTAATGGTCCGTGTTTTTATATATTACTAAATGCACTTGATATCTCTATAAAAGTGAACTGCTTTAGTGCAGTACAGCTCTTTATACTCTTAAGAGAGACATCGCTTCGCATGTTTTTGAGAATGCTATGAATTGAAAAAATTTATGCACTGTTTTCTTTCGAGACCGAGGGTAGAGAGGGGAGAAAGAGGAAAGCGTAGAGGTGCTGCGTTAACAACAACGAGATAAGGCGATTTATGGCCGAAATTGCCATAAATAAGCTTTTCAAGCGGCCAGCTTCGGTCATAAATTTATGAACGCATTGATCAGCGGACGATAGTGCAAAACGGAGCGTTGTGCATTGATTTATGGATTGCAGCCCATATTGCTCGCCACCCCTTGTCCGAATTGTTATCTCAGATCTGCATTCGGATCTCATTTCAGACATAAACTTGAGCCAATACAGGATTTGTTCAGCGCTTTTTCAAAGGTGTCATGCAATAGACCAAAAGCAGCACCATGAGATTATCGCACTGCAACCACCTGATCATGTTAGTATGACATCTGAATGAAGGCTTGTAAAGAACGATCACGTTCTAGGCCAACACCACTGGTAACCGTGCCTAAAGGATGACGATTTATCTTTAGTTGATCAATCTATTTATCCAGAGAACTGAATGTTCGTAACTTATAGATGGATAAAGGGGCAATATTTTCTGGAGTTACTGTGATATTCGGTAGGATGCATCATGTTAATGAATATGCGTATGCTGTTCGCAAGAAGTGGCACCAAAGATCGGCGAAAAAAGTGCACCAATATTGGGCGTTGAGGTCATTGCAGATATACCATACAAATGTATTCGCTTTCCTCGGTTTTTAGTATACTGAAAGGATGCGAAGTCGCAAATAAGAGAAATGAGTACGGACTTTATTAAAGTATTTGCTCGAAAATTGTTGTGGATGAATTTCCTTCTTGAATGCTGTAATGAATCTTTTCGTACTGAGAGGAAATGATGTCAGTCAATGGAATTTTCAAATGAAACACTGAAAGTTTGTTTCTGAGATGAGTGTTCCTTTCGCTGGTGAAAGTTGCAGTGAAATGTTTTCGCTTATTATTCTCAAACATTCAATAAATAATATATCGTCGAAATTGCTCATTAAAGCTGTCTGCGTTTTTGTTAAACACACCGTGATATTTCACATAATGGCTGAATAGACAACATGTAAATAGTATTAGAATATGTAGCACATATCATATGTTACGTTAGACGTTGTCTGGGTATGACTATTATAATACCGTCGTATCCATCTGCTGATCCATCTTCGTTCTTCCATCTGTTTCCTCCTCATTGATGAGCACAAACCTGAAGCTCAACTAAACTATTCCCATCACACATAAAGTTTCATGAAACCACAGTTTCGAATTTGTTTCTCAAAGAATTTCGATGACAGCGAGTTTTATTATCCGAAACTTTTGTCTGCCAACGTTACATCATTTGGACAACATTGCCGTCAAATCCTGTCGTCGATTCCTTAGGGAACGCGCCAATTTGAAGGGTGATGCCTTGTGAAACAACGTAAAAAAGGTGTTTTTCCTTCAGTGGTTTACCTTTTTTGCACAGTTTTGCAAAGTAGCACCAACGGAACATAATGGCTGTGCATATGCGTATATATATTCGTGAGTTGGTGTAGTTGTCTGTCTGTTTGCCAGTTTATTTGTTTGTCTGTTCGATATTTTCAGCTCACATGTGGTAGAGACATTGGTGATGAATTTTGGTGGATATTCTCTACGCCATAGGATAATCTTCGGTTCTCAAGTTTATTACGATTCCATCATATAAGTTTATTAATACCGTAAAGATCCACGAATTCTGCAAACGAAATTTGCTTCACCACTGGCTGTCTATCTATGGTTAAAGAGGAAACTGGCTGTCTATCTATGGCTAAAGAGGAATTTTTTGGATAAAACAGGACTCTTCTACAGAATCATTATTACATATTCTCTCAATCCATTATTACGGATTCTCTCAATCTCAAAGACGTTAAGATAATTAGCCGAGATATAAAAGTCCCTCTCGTGGGGATATCCTTAGTGCACTTTTTTAATTGTTCATTAGTGAAGATATTTTGGCAATTATAACTGCAGTCTTACAAGACTTCTTTTTCTTCACAAAGTAACATCAGTCATTATCTCATTTTTTTTTCCATCCAATTTTGGATCGCAACAATCCTCCGACCCTATCTTCTATATGTACATATTAGCTATGCATGTAAGTGGTGCTGTCAGAATCTTTTGCACTGAGTTTATTTATTTCTCTTTTTTTCTTTCCGAAAGTTGTCGGAACTCATATATCTTTGAAAGAACTAGTGGGGCTTGAGATCCCCGACGAAATTTTCACCTGAGATCTCTTTAGCAGGTTGCGCACAAAGCACTTCTATGCTGCTGTTTGCGGTTAGGCTGACTGTTAAACTCGATGTTGAGTTGAAGGCTCGAATCGTGGGGAGAAGCGTCAACGGACTGCATATACGCGGAACCAGGTGCTCGAACTCGAAAAAGAATTCCATTTCAACAAATATCTTACTCGGAAGCGACGCATCGAAATTGCTCATTCGCTAATGCTAACTGAACGACAGGTTTGTTTAATACCTTCTTTGTTTGTGCACGAATTTCCTTGTCATATTCCTTTTCGATCTTGCTCTTTATGGGTCATAATTTTCACTTAGCTGCCTCATTTGCCTCTAGGGTTTGAAAAATAGGAGATTGGTGGATAGGAGGAAGGGGGGAGAGGTGAGGAGTAGAATATGAAATCACCTTTTCAGATCATTGATGAGCTTCCATTTTCTGCGAAACGAATATGGAAATTTCGCAAATGGTTTCAGGGTTCGTACCTATCCACCTTTCCTCTTGTCATCTTCATCTACGAGTGGACATAATTGAAGGGCACATCGAAGCTATAGTGCACAAGAGTATGCTAGAAAGCCACTTACGGATGAAGGATGCATTTTTTTGTTTTGAATGTGTGGTTGCATGTACGTTGGCAAGCCTACGATATCGATTCGCCACTTGGGCAAGCGCCCACGGGCCGTCGCTTACGTTCGTCACATGCAATGGCAACGGGAGCAGCTAGTCGCTTAAGTGGGCCGTCCAAATTTATTGAAACCATCGCAAGCGAATCGCGTTTTAATGTTCCAGTTGCATAGTCTTGGCCCAGAATCAATCCCTCCCCATCTTTCACTCCTCACTTAGAGAAAAAACATTTAACGCGCAAAATCAGAAAAGAATAAAAATTCTTTTGAGAAAAAATCTTGGGAAACGTGGGGTCGTTTGACATCCTGGACGCTTCCTTGAGTCATTGAGGACAATGCAGAGGATAAATTCCAGTATTTGCGGGCGTGAGAGTGGTTAAAAAAGTGGTCAATTCTGCACGCTTTCAAGTCTTCAACGACTCATAATTTAATCCTAAACTGCTGCAGTCCCTATTCGCTTAAAATTCCTAAAGTTCACAGTTCCAGATGTTTATTGATTAATTGAAGCACCGGAACTTTCAAAATATTGGCAATTATACAGAAATTCAGCAGTAAACGCTTCGATCATATGTGGAAGTGTGCTAGAGAGGCTAGCATTATTTGCTTTTCCTGTGATCTTCCAACTTCTTTACCTAAATCACACCTGGTGATGATGTCGCCCTTTTGACTTGATGTGTTGTTCATGCTTGTCTGCTTACCTGCCGACCTATTATTTTCAACTCGCGAAGCAGAAGAGTTCATGAAATTAGCATAAGTATAGTTCACAGCATAAAGCCGTCTTTTGCGCGACCTGTAAGTGTCATAAACTTAATTCTCAAACCAGTCTGGCTCGCAGGAAAGACGCATTTTTAGTTGGCTTCGATCAGTGGTATTTCATTTTCCATTAGGCAAAAAGATAGCAATCTCACGTTATAACGCATATCATGCTAAGCTGCCTTGGTTTCTGCCAACTGAAAGTAATGCACGCTCACACCTGTTGCAATTATTTCACTAAATGGTTCTCCTGTATAAACGTTCAAAACATAAAACTCGAATGTTCTTTGACTAGCTGGTGGGATTTGCAAATGTGGCGCAAGGAATTTCCTCTTTGCTAGCAGCTAATCAATTATGAAACAGAACTTGACTGGCACATCTTATGTCAGCTCCAGTTTTTCATAATTTACGCTTAAACGGAAGATTCTAAGTTGGAGCGAATTCGAGTCTGGGAGGTGATTTTGTGATATATCATTTCACACTTACCAAACTTCACGGCCATCACTCTCGTTTTTCCAATATCCGGTCAGACGGTTACATAGATACATGCTCTTAAAAACGCTCGTATGCACGACTGACTGTAACGCACTTTCACACAGGTTTGCAATAAGAGATAAAGAACGGAAGAAGGCAAAATGGTACGAGAAGTTTTTCACTGCAAAATGTTCTCCCCAAAGCGCATTGCGAGATCATAGTCTGTTGTATTTACGCACCCGTCTACCTCTATGTCTGACCATTATGTAGATTCAACTAATGATTCGCTGTAGGTTAGAGTTGTAAAATCTGGCGAATGTAATCTGCATAAAAGAGCAATCTGAATTATTATTATTTTTTTGTTCTTACAAATTTATTTCTTCCCTATGTCGAAGGAAAGTCGAAAATTCCCATATGCCTACAATTTTCCAATATGTCTGACAAGCGTGTTATCAAAGGCGATCGATCTTATCATTTAAATCCTTTGAAAGTTCCCTGTTGTTCATTTTTGTTTTTACTCCAAGTTCCATCGAAACGGCCCATTCCACTCATTTCGTAATCACTTCAGATATCATTTTCTCTTATATTTCCACCTCGAGAGATAACAATGATAAGAATCCCACTAAACTGGATTCAGTTAATTGTTCTTATGCATGAAGTGACTGTCAGTTATTTGGCAACAAGGAATCTCTCCAAAACACTTCGATGCACTTCATCAGACGCACAGATAGGGCGAACTGTTGAGAGGAGAGGTTCCAAAGAGAGCAAAAGAGAAGTGCAAAGAATGAAAGAGGAAGAGATAGATAGAGAGAGAAGGTGATTGATACTGAAATGATAACATTTTTGCTAGGAAGTGAAGTTTGTTGTCGGGAAATGAATGTGCGAAATACGCAAACACATAAATCACGCAGTGCATATTGATGTCGTCTTGGGGCTGCAGTGAACGCACAGCGACGGTAGCACTGACACCTGCTGCCGACGCGCATCAACCGGTTAAACATCACCTCGGGGAGCAAATCGTATTTCCATCTTATATACCTCGGATTCTTCGAAAACCTTGAAGGCTCCTTTTTCAGAGCAACATAAACCTCAAAATGCCTTAAAATTTCTGAATTTCTATAACGCTGATAGTTTGCATTGTGAAATAGTGGCGAAATAGCCTCAGAAACACTACCTTACGAGTTACCAAGCAGAATGCAACACAGGATTCTGATTCTTCGCACCTAACCTTTATTAAGACGACTTCACAGCCCTTCGTGTCGTTTTTATGTTTATTGACGATTATGAAAACCAGGGGCTTTTTGCAGATGATAGCATCGCTTCTTTGTGTGACTGTTGAAGAATGTGACGCTTTTAACATGCCCGCCATAGCACAATACACTTGACGACACTAACTCTAAAGGATTTCCGAGATTCTCATTGGGCACCTTTGTAATAAATGAAATCACAGATCCGATTGCGCACTGCTATAAAATCCGAGGAAGCATTGAGAACCGAAACGCTTCAAGAGGCAAGGAAGTTTGCAGCACTCTGCTGCAGGTGTGCAACGCAGTTGCGCATTGGCGCATCACAAATATTTGGCTGCGAGCACATTTCACGAGCCTTTGCAGTCTTCGTTTTCGTTTCGAAGGGAAGTCGCGGCTGCGTGGCATGTGTTCATGCAGTGATATATGTGCGCAGGTATGTGTCTGTCTGTCCGATAGCCTTGGTTTGAAAGCCACTGGAACCTGAATTACGAGATTTGAAGAATCAAAGATCACTTCTCCTTGCAGCGTTGAATCAACCATCGGTCCCTAAAGCAGTTATAGAGCTACTACAGATTTATGCAGATTTTATAACCAAGCCAAGTGCATTTTTTACCGATCGAAGAGTAAAAGCAGATGAAAAGGTCAGAAAAGCTGCTCCGATGTTTGCGCTTTTGCACTGCGCTTACATCAGCAACCAGTTTTGCAACTGGCCAGTAAAAAGTAAGAAGATGTGTAAAACGGCGTTTTTATATTTTCGTCGGCCCAGTCGCTCATTCGAACCTTCTGCAAAAGACTAGTTTTTCTGTTGCCCAACTAATGTAAGATGAAATCTCGGTAGCTTTAAAATGCTCACAAATTTTCTCGGCATTTTTAAATGTATAGGAGAAATACGTTGGAATTCGACGGACGCATATAAAATACGGTGCAGGAGATTATGCACGTCATAGTCACCAAATGCCTTAACTCCAGCTCTAGTGGTTGAAAGTACCAAACAGACACACATATATGCTCACAGAGATGGTGTTGCCATAGTGCGCATCACAAATGAAACCTTATGAGAGTGCATAAAACCGAATCTCATCCTATTTTCTCCAACACCATCCTTCTTGCTTCATAAGACCGCCGCTGATACTATTGACTGGACCGACTCAGAAATGGGATTACGAAATCATTTAAACTCAACTGCTGTTTATTGTTCCGTGCATCATTTTCTAATATTATCATTCTTCCTTAAAGTTTCATTGAAGAAATTAACTGCATCCAGGTGCAATATTCGGATCCCCAATTTTATTTCTGGTTTATTGAATATTACTTTAATTCCGGGAATACATATGCATTATTCCTTAATAAATCGACGAATATTATGCCAGTTTGACTGTTGCAGAGGGGAAATATGCAAATATAGTTGATATTTTTTAGAAACATGGTCACAATCTTAATTGCGATATAAGTCAGATAGTGCGTGTGTTTTGGTTTGAAGAAATGAGGAATAAGAAAGCACTAAAAAATATCAGTGCAGAGTGACAAAATAGCAACACAAAAGTGTTGGATAACACATTGATATGTTGGAAAAAGTACCGCAACAGAATACAGAAAATACATAAAAGCGATTAATAAGCGTCTTCGTCTTTTCGTTTTTATTTTTCAATAGTATTTGTTAGCAGTGGAGAGGGGTGTGCTCGGGAACAGAGTATTTTTTTAACATTCTAGAGGAAGCGGTGGGATTATGCTGACAGCATTTCATGACTTTTCGAGCTGCCACTCTCATACGGTGCTGCCATGATGCATCGTAACATTAGAGCATTATGGCATATGTGGTTTAGTGCAATGTTAACCTCTTTGCTTCTCTCTTTCTTCATTTCTGTTGAGGTTTCTTGTCACTGTGCTAGTATTTTTGCTTTCTTCGAAGAGGAATAAGTAGATGGGACATTTCATCTCAACTCGAAAAGTGCTAGTTGACCGTGTCTGTGACCAGGATCGGATACTAATAATCTAGCATGACCCACAATATCGCAATGATGAGTGAAGGAAATCAACCCCGAACATCCTCTTGCTTTAGATGGTCGTTGTAAAGAAACTAAACGCTGGAAATTCCGAGGTGATCGGCGGAAACGGTGATGAAATCTTTGAACATAAGTAACCTTTTCGAAGGAAACCTATTCGTTACTTGGTACCAGACTCCTTCCACTCAGGAATGTTATATAGTGCAACTTACTCGGAACAGTCGTCTATTCCGGCAACAGATGTTCAATCGCTGGCAGGGAACGGTGGTTTTCCGCGACTTCGAGGTGCCTCGTAATGGAGCAGCCACAGCATAACAAAGCAGCGTAGTTCTGTTGTCCTCTACTATGCTACCGAAGGGTAGCTTCGCATATCTTCCCTTTTCAGCTTTCCTGCAGGTTAATAGTTTGAGGTGCTATGTGCTTCATTGGCGAAACTTTGTCAATTTTTCGTTAAAAAAGCAGTGGTCTTCAGTAGCAATCTATGTCAAGAGCATCCTCGCAAGAACAAATGCTGTGGATTTAGCAACGCTTCAAAAGATAATGGCCGGGTCAAAAAACGTACTGATATTCGTTCGTACTGGTTCGAGTTATTATTTGATGTTCTCAGTACCTGGGCAGCTCCGTTAAAGGTTTCATAGAATGCGTTCCGTCTGCACGCGCTGTTGTGCGCTTCTGGCTATTTGCTTTGTAGTAACGCGTTATGGCGGCATCATGTCTGTAAACGTGTATTATATGCCTGAATGTCTGGCGCAACTCTATCACAGAAATTACTGAAACCAGAATTACAAGATTTTAGTGGGTATATTTTACACCGACTCTTCTCCTCACATGAATTCCTCAGCATCGAAACAAATCACCGCCTTTGAAAAGTGGAAAATGATTCGCATACACTCTTAACTGGTCGGTTCTTCTTTTCGCATCTCCGCGCTCACAAGGGATTGGGTCCTTTGCAGAAATTTTCTGCGAGTGATGAGGTTGATAAAAATGCAAAAGCATTTCGCATACATTTTGCCCGTTGGTATCTGATGCGGCTGGTTGACCAGGTGAGGGAAACGCAAAAGCACATATAATGCCAACTTTTCTTGCACGCTTGTACATTTGCTTGTAAATTGACCACATCCTGTAAACAAACGGACCTGACATTTCCTCACTACAGCTCTGTGATGCTGGCATCTCCTGCCCACATGGAGGGCTGCGCCTCAGCTTGAAGCATAAAAGTAGTTTTATTTATTCAAGATATGATACAACTGATAATACGAAATACAGTCACCACCTGGAAGAAACGGAACGGGGGCTAAAGAAGTATTTTAGTATTGGAATTTCGAGGCACCAGTTTTTTTTTTCAGAGGTGCGCTGGAACGTAAGAGTTTATTGAGTGGAATATCTCCATTCACTAGTTGATACTGTTGTTTCAAGATCACAGCTCACCTGGCTGTTGTAGCAAAGCAGCGATGTAATAAAGATTCAGCTCGAAATCTTTTAGAATGCGACAAGAGCGCATCACTCGCTGACCGAGCTTGCATTAGGATGTATTGCTGAGTTGTTTTTCCGCCACAGGATCGAAATTGCCGCAAGTCCGACTGATGTGCAACTCGTACAGCTGGCCACTCTATCCACTGCTTATCTCCACTGGAGATTACTCCCTACCTCCCGTGAACAAGGAAGCGGCCGTCAGTCTATGAGATAGTCCAGTACATCTTTCAATCGCCTTCAGTTGCTTCTCGGAAATAGAAGGCAATCCCATCAGAGGGTTTGCCACTTGCAAACTGCTCTTGCAAAGACTCCCATGACTCGGAAGTTCTGCCACAGTGATGTACGCTGAGCAAGGTTGCCCCTACCTTCGAAACGTTCACACAGTGTGGCAGTCCTCAAGTTAGACCTTACACACACACTCCTTGTTTAAAGAAACTACCAACTTCCTTGACTGCTTAAGGTCATCGCTGCTAGCCAGTCAGTTACGCTGACTGGCTAGCAGCGATGTTGTTGCTGTTTTATATAGTCACTGTTTAATAAGGTTCAGCTCGACTGATTACAGATACGAAGAGAATGAGAATAATATTCACATTTGCGCCTAAATGCAGTGCTAGTGCTAGTCTTTGCTACATCTCAGAAGGAAATTAGTAATGAGAAGTGGGAAAGTCTTATATCCAATTCGATTCGTTTCCGTCGAGAAGTTAACTAGGTGACAATTTTCTAAACTAATCTCCAGTCGCCTACAAAAAACGCCGCACTTTTCAGCGAAATTTTCAAGAGCTTAAGGAAATTGATCCATTCATTTAATCGAAATTATGTCTCACTTTTGGAAGAGGAAACTGATTTCGATCAGAGGGCAAGGTCTTGAGATGATATTTCACGCTAGGGTTTCCTATAGCCCTATCTTTGACGTCTGGTGGAATGGTAAAGCAACAGTTGCGCAGAATTAGTTGTCTTTGAATATCAAGATCGGTGAGTGCAGCACTCTCGGTATTAGGAGGTTATCCAGGAGGTCTCTTATTCATTCTAGAGTTTGCGTGGTCCATACTGAGAATGGTGGGTTCTGTAATTCTTGTGGCTTATAGAAGTTGCGGCTTCGATCGAACAAAGAAAGATGCCGCGATTCAATCCGTTGAAGGGACTCGATAAGTACCGATGGTAGCACTGCCAAGATAAAATAAAGCAATGCAAAGAGATAAGAACACTGGTGAAAATTTATTTAAAATGCCGTTAGTTATTGAGAAGTGTGCGACATCGAATGAGTATACTAGCTCGCCTATCCCTCAAGTATATTACGTCGCAAGCACATATGAGCCGATGTTTGAAAGTGCTCTGAGATAACTGCGGGGCAGAAAGAGTGGAGTCGCACCCAACTCGCTTTGTGTCGTCGGGGGTTGTACTTCGGGCAACTTTCATTGTCCTATTGTTCGACGGCCGACATCTAGCGGCTAAGCGTTACGGGACCATTGAATATCTTGTTTCTTACCGCTTCCATCAAGCAGCTTCAATTGCTGAAGTTACTACTTGTAAAATACTACCTACATATCCTTTTACCCACCTTCGGAATGATCAGACATTGCAAGACTTTTAAGTTTTATTGCTGCCTTCACGGGAACCCGCCAGATTCGGCAGAATCTGCGTGCTTTCTCTAAAATTCACGAATTTGACCAGACATTCTGCATCTCACATAGGCGGTAACATGCAGAAAGAGGTCTAACAAATCAAATTCTATTGAACCAGCAAAAGTGAACAGCCCAACCATTCCCTGATGCTCTACAGGTCAAAGGTCGAGCAGTAGAAGGTGCTCTGATTTAATCTTTTGAAGAAGTGCGATCAGTACCGGCAGTAGCACTGCACAAGTATGATAAAATAGTGCAAGTACAGCCCCACATTCTTCAAAACTCATTTGAAATAGATCAAAATTATTTGTCAAAGCACCTTCCTGCAACCTTCCGTTTAATCAATAGTTTAATCAATAACTATAGAAAGGTGATAGTGGAGCTGATATATAATAGCACGATCTGCGATTCCATTCAATAACCCGAAAGCGATTGTCAAATAAAACAAAGCGCACAATAATCTGCCTATGCTTTGCTAAATCCGCCGCTCGTCGTAATTTCTGATCGGTTGCAAAACGCTTGTCCATATGCAAGTTCTCAGGTGATTTTTCAAAGTGTTTCTCCAAGCTGGGAGATCAAATAGAAAATCAGTAAAGAGAATTGGACTGTGGCTCAGATTATACCTATTCGAATTCCATAACTCTCTCTTTGACGGTTTTGCGTTGGAGAGCACTAGACACGCACACGTACACTTTCACACACCTATATGCGAGCATTTAATTCTATTAAATGCGCTTTGCAAATGAAATGTGCAAAAGCGAATGGGAAGTAGTCATCACCCAACATAGAGCACTTGCATTCCATACAGCTTATGGAATTATAAGCGTAGCTGTGAAACTTATGCGCTGTTTATCGATGCAGAAGGTCCAATTTGAGATTCATGAATGCTAACTATTCCATGAACTTTTGTAGGCGTAATATATGGCCTGCCTAGAATGTGCTCGAGTTTTGACTGCTTGGATTTTATGCATCCTTACATACGTAAATGGTTATTAAACGTTTTTAGGCGGCATCACCTTATATAAATCATCCATATAAAAGCAGTTTACCAATCCACAGGAAAAGGCATTTCCTGCCCAGAAAGATAATGAAAGCAATGCAGGAAAGAAGGTACGCCCACGAGAAAACTGGCGCAATATGTGCTCTTCCATTCCGTCCATAATAGCACCCACTTCCATTGGTAATTAGCAAATAGTAGAACAAGCTAAATAATGTCTTTGCAATAATTTTATTGTGTTTTCCTGTTTTTACCTGCAGTTCACTTATATACCTATTTTGGATTGAGTTCAGTCGATCGAATCATCATTATTCGTTTCTTTGCCGAGCCAACCGCACTTTTGTTGAACAAAAGTTTTAATGCCAACTCATTTAATCTGCTCATTGAGTGCATTCTACCAATTTTCATGCTATAATTCCACACAGTCAACATCACAAATTTATCCAACCATTCTTCGAGCCCATGTTAGCTGCCATCTTTTGAAGGGCGACCGCCAGAATATATATATGTCCCGACTGGTTTGTTTACTTCGACATACCCTACGTGAGGTTCAATCCGACCGACTGCAAAAATGCATGCGAAAATTTCGTCACTTCTCCCGGTGCTTGGAATAGTAGGTGCGTGCGTCAAATTCCACTGCACAAAGCTTCACTCCTTCTCTTCTGCTATCCCCAACTCCACGTAACTGGATGAACAGGCAGACAAACATATGCATATGAACAGACATGAGGGTCACGTACTGCGCCTTGACAAAAAAAATGCATGAAATTAATTGTGCATCCTCTAGCATGAAAGCCTCAAGTTTACGAAAGCATGCATGATTCGCCAGCAAGACCACTGGGAAGGTTGGAAAGGAGGTCTTCGTGACTTTAGATTTTTGATTCGTGCTGCAGATGCCTCTTTGGCTTTAAATTATAAAATATGAGCAGAAATTTGAGTCGTATTGTTCAAAGTGGGAGCATATTAACTCAGTGGTTTCCTCTCTTTTCTTAGCTGAAGTTTCATAACTCCCTAATGGAAGTTCGCAAAACCAGGCTTCTTCATAGTTCATTTGAATGCATGGAGTTTCGCTCGCTCTTGCAAATATTTATCTTCCCGCTGAAATTTTTTATTAGGCTGCCTTATCTATCGATGAGCATATTTATTTGCAAAGTACACCTTGCTCTACCATTCATATTAGACTAGGCATTAATGCGAAGCTGAGGTTAAAGTTCATTTTTTCAAGTCGGTAAGAGGCTCAATTTAAAAGCACCAAATGAAATAACGCAGCAGTGAATTCCTAATTAGTTGTGAAAACGACCAATCACATTCATAGCATCAAAGCATTTCTAGATATAAGTGTAATACCTTTAGTAATTCATTTTTGAAATCAGCACTTCGGAGTTCGAATCTCATTGGTGACATTCTATTGCGCACCAGCTATAATGCCAACGCTGAGTTAATGTTCCTTTGAATTCACTGTTGAAGGTCATAGTTCATTTTACAGTGTGATACCAATTTATGCAGTGAACATACTGAAGAATATCCCTTACGAATCGGAATGATGAACACACGAACACCTTTTAAATATATCTAGCAACGAATATACTCTACGGTCTGTCACACACTTTTAAACATAGTTGGACCCTTCTTGCGATGGTACTCCCTTCTCTTTTCGTAAGCATTAGGTGATACAAGTTGTCCACTACTGCGATGCCATTAAATGCTGTTTTATCTGTATAATAGTTGCCTGTTAGGATGGAAATGAGAATATAGTTCGTTATGACAAATGTCTGAAGCATTTCTCACATAATATACTGCATGATATGGAATTGATTTCAATGAGATCATGTTACTCATAATTATGTTACTGCACACAAGTATGATTCGTTTTAGAGAAAAATCGAATGGGAACAGACTATAGAATGAGGAATAAATTTGTCGAAAAGTTCCGCAATATCCTTCTCATCGTTTGACCGCTCTATAGAGATCCGCTGAACACAATTTTTCGTTCTGACTGCATCTATCTACGTGAAACTAGAGTTGCACGGAGTAGCTAGAACTTCAAGACCTTCAAAAGAATTCACGGAGCTCCTCCAACCATCAGCCCTCTAGAATACTATTGAGGCGTTAAATCCCTTTTCCGTCACCCGCAACGTCTTTTCCCTGAGTGATTCCATAGCTCCCTTTCCCATCCTTCCAAGAAACCCGCTCCCTTTTTTCGTCACATCTCGTATTCGAGCCAAAATAAGGAATGAAATCAACATAAGAAAAGGGCGGGGAGTATTGAAAAATAGCGAAACGCGGCCACATTGCAGAAATGGGAACTGAAAGGTGGAAGCTGTTTGCTGTCAACGCGATGAAATAGAAACGTTTGATTCCAAAATATGGCATGAAAACTCGCAGAATATCGGCACAACACCTTCGTAATCAAGTATATCCATGTGGCGACATTTTATATTGACCTGAAATCGTTGAAATTGATATTTAATGGCATTCCTCGACACCCTTTTTTCGAACATCGATCATATTGCAGAGACAGCTGACAGAGTCAGCAATCAGCCATTACATGCTTCTTGGCCCTCAGAGAGCGCTTGAAAATACTCGGCCCTGCATCTGCAACAAATAACTCATTCTGCTTCTAGTTGAATGTGATTTGCTTCAAATGATACCCCATTAAACGAATAGGTAATTTAACATGCCCCGATTCCCAGTTCTCCAGCTTCGATTTGCAACTTTCGGGCTCCTCAGACTTCGGCATTAGCATTTCTTCGGGCTTGGGGACCAGCATTGCCCAAGCTTAGAGACATGTTAATGCTAATTAAACTGAAGCATCATTTCCCTATCCTGCTATTTCTCAGTAGTGTATGTTATTCGGCGATTTTATTTCAGATTGCCGCTTTTGGGCAATTGAGTAATTTTTTTTAGTGCTCTGCTGAGATTTTTTTGAAAATTTACATCATTCTCATGACAGATTGTCATCGGTACTCTGCAATGGTTTTCGTAGAAAAATAGAATCTTTGATGCGCTTCGAATACAGTATTGGCACGCCAATCGCTATTCATGTCAATCACCGATATTTTTTCAGCATCGTTGTGTCGCATCGAATTTCCTCTTGCACCACTCACCCACACATTGAAACATTCTTCAGTTTCCACTCTCTTCCAAACACTCAATCTAGACAAACCAATCGTAAAATCATTTCGTTTCTTAGAGTTCCAGTGCTTGAGCTTTTGCCTTTTTGGAACCGAAATTTATAGAACTCAGAAGGTGATATGTTTTGGCTCATGGAGATTCAGTATTCTCTATAATGTACAAGCAAAAACATCGATTTTGAGCCGCAGTATTTCTCAGTTCATGTGCTGTTGAGATTGCGCCAACCAAATCTTGTTCTTAAAGCGTCAGTAAGCAGTATATTGTTTCGGAGGATAAGAGCGCAGGTCTACCCTTCTAGAGCCTTCGAACCCCCACTCCACCTTCCGCACTTCCCTTGCTCATGTTATATGCATGATTACTTTCGGGTTTTGAAGCAGCTGAACCGATTTCCGTCCCGAAGCAGCACCACTATGACGACGTCGTTGTAAAATCTTTCTTAATTCAGGAAGCCTGAGTGCAAAAGTATTAGTCAGTCAGTGAGTGCGAATATGAGATGAACCTGCCTGTTCGTGGGTTCCCACCGTTTCAAATATACTTTATTATTACCTGCAGTCACTCTTGACGAGACGCAATTCGCCGAAATATTTAATTCGTATAGGTGCAAGACGATGCGGAAGAAGGAATTTATTTAAGTGCTACCATCGTCGCAGTGATCACAACATTAGCTGATATGAATGATCATAGCAAAGCAGTATGTGAAAATATGCAGAATTGTGGTGCATATTTGTGCAGCCCAAATTTCCTTAGAGTGCTTCTTTTCCCTGTATAGTAAAGATTTCGCATTGCAATCATTTTCATCTAAGAAAGTGTTGAGAGGATCCAAACTGAAAGCTTTACCTGTTTTCTCCGATATACTTTGAGGTTATGATTGCAGGTTAAGATCTGGTTCCAGAACCGTAGGATGAAGCACAAGAAGGAAAACAAAGACAAACCGGTGCCGAGCGTTCCGTTCGCTGGTGGAACATTACCGTTTCATCATTTGGCCACTTTCAATCCACGTAACTTCCTACTAACCAACAACTACACGTGAATGATTAGTCAACCACGGAGGTGTCTGTTTATCGTTCAGTTTAGCGACGTTCCTTTCCCAAAGCGTCACATGATGGTTTGCGTTCTATAGTATATGCTGCTCGTTTGCGTCCTTCATGCATATGCGCTTATGCGTTCTTCATAATTGAAAGAACACCAAAAATCTTTCGTTTTTCTTTTCTTTGGAGTATTTTAAAACAAATGAGCCTTTACAAATGTTCATTAAATCTCTTTATTCCGTTGATGTTTTCTCTGCTTTGTTTATCTTTCTAAATGGCTCTTGTCTTCGTATACAAGGTAGTTCGACGTTTGTAACAGGGTTCTTTTGTTTTCATTTTTTGTTGTTTTCTCGATGGTACTTTCTAATCATACAAGGTACTTTATTTGCGCATTTGAATTGTAAGTCAACACAAGGTATTGAGTTGTATTAAACAGGGTTTTGCGTATTACGCTCGCATTTTGTGATTCATATTCTTTGCATTCTCATTCTTTCCCGTAATTCTGCTTGTATCCTTTCAGTATGGACTGAAATTTTTCTTTGCCCAACAACTGAACACATAAATTATCGTTCCCGTTTCAGTACAGTGGGGCTGTATCCTCTTTGACTTAAAAGTGGGTTTTACACTACAAAATTTTGTCTGACTTCTCTCTATTGATTTTCACAGCGTCATTTGAGGCAGTCAACGGCCGATCTTTTCCGCTTTACAGATAAAGTGGAGTGCATCAAATTGGCTTCCGAATCGATGAGATGAGTTTTCAGCTATAAGTAAAACGTTTAATCCCTCATAGCAGTCCTCCTTTCACAGGATCATAATCGTCAACGATGAATTCCTACGAAACGCTGAAGGATGTGTTTTGAGAAGTTTGCATGAAGTGTATGTGTGGAGTTTGAGTGTGTTGTTCATTTAATTACTTCGTCGATATGAATCGCCCTTCCAGCTTGATTAGTTGAATTCTTATCACAGTCACTGTTTAGATGAACCACTCTAGTATGTAGGTATTCCTACTAGTGGTATGACTAGCTGAATGACCCCGATAAGACACTGCACAAGCGTGCTTAAAAGTGCTTTCATTTAGAGCGAGTCGTGCTTGATATGCGGTTAGTCTACTGTCCTAACCAAACTAGAACATGTATCCGACGCCAACCGAACAAATTCTCGTAGTCGATACGAATAAGCGTTTTAGTCGTCAAAGCTTGTTGGGCCTGTTGACAACTTTGTGGGGTCCAATCAAGAAGAGTTCTCACTCCAATAGCAGTAGCACCATTCATGCAAAGTTCAAATAATTAAGTGTATTCATGGATCTGACCGAGTGAATCATGACTGATTGTGCCGAAGTGTGCATTCGCCATTCAACGCTTTATACTTTTGATTCATATTTTTGATGATTTCTATTTCCGATCAGTTTGCTATCACTTTTATTTCCATAATCGCTTTGAACTGAAGCGAAGCATTTTATTGAAATAAGTTGAAGTTTTTCCCATATTTCAGGATGGGATTCTTGTCGATTTCTAATTCTATAAAAAGCAAATGAATAAACTCAAAACATCCCTCACACTTATTTCAACAATTTGCTTCCACTGCATATAAATGTTTGTTTTGCGTCTTTTCGTCTCTCTCTTGATGAGCAAATTTTTCTTTGAACACAACTTTGTGCGTCTAATGAATAAAGCAATTTTGCGTTTAATACTGCTTTCAACCAATGATTATCAACAACGATACCACACCGACTTGTAATAATCGAACATTCAACATATTTCGAGACCAGCTTTTTAGAGATATGTGAGAGGGAAGGATGAGGAAGAGAGAAAAAGAGCTGCATGTAATCACTGGAAGTCACTATTGGTCACTGAAAATACACGCCCAGCAAATAAATAACATTTGTACAAATTATAATGTGTTTTCAAGCTTCATCGTTGCACACACTGTAAGAACGACATTTCGCCGTTGCATATCTTCTTGACGCCCGTCCTAAAACATATTTCTAGCTGTACCGGCATGATAGCTGAGCTACTTCGATTGACCTTTCACATGGTCACTGCCTTGACCACCCTCCAGCAACATATATCGTCTTCTCTTTCTCGCTCAGGCAGATCCAAAGTTGAACACTCATATGAGTACTTTATAGACCTTAGGCCATAAACATAATATGTACATTCTGCAAAAGGAGTGAAAACTAAGCAGTGCAAATGTGACGGTGCATTCACAGTTTGTAATTTCGTATCCTAGATGTGGCTGGGTGTAACACGATGACAACAACTGTGATCAATGAATCTACGAATGCTATATGCATAGTCGACAAGTCTAATTCGATCCCTCTCAACAGCCCAACGGTAGTCGATCCAGTGGCATAGGCCATATGCTATTTTGTAGGCAAATGAGATGCCGATATTTGAGCATTTATAGGGTTGTGAATTTTTAAGCTCATGGAAGCAGACAAGCGAATCGATCGTCAAAATTAATTGAACACAAACACACACATGATTCATGTAATCCCATGGCTGCGATACGGTAATGCTGTTGCGAGCGTTCACTCATAGCCAATAAACAATAAATGGGCGGGGCCGCGTTGAAGAAATGCGCCATGAGGCAGAGCTCGGCGTTGGGGAAATACGCCATGAGGCAGAGACCGAAAAGACAACAAGGGAATGGCTCTTTTGATTCCTCACATACCAGAATCTGAAATTAGTAAATGCCGTTCATTAGCTGCTCACATTGCTAATTTGCCACTGCGAGTGAAGCAATTACACAATGCGATGCCTTCTAGGCGAACGAACCCAATCAATGCTGATCAAAACACCGTCATCTGATCGTAGGGAGTGACCAAACACTGGCTTTTATGAGGCCTCATAAAATATTATTTATTTCATTTTTATATAAAGAACTCGGTTAGAGAATGTAGGAAAGTCGCATTATCAAAAAACCGAACATCAAGCTCATAAGTTTAATTTCCTGTCGATATGCTGCTAACAAAATACTTCTAAAAGCGTCTTATCTTAAAAGTTTAACGCAGTGATGCGATTTTTGAGGAAAATAATTCTGCTGAAATTGGTCGAAATCCACAAAGTACGAAGAAATTATCGGCAAGACAGAAACATTTGAAAACGACATCTAAAAATGCCTTCGGATGCTTCAAATCTTCTCAGAGACCTTTTCCTACACAAGCATCATTAGGTGATCGGTCGAAAATGTCTCAAGTATATATCTCATTCAGAAGCACTCAATCAAATCGTCCAAAAGTTGCTAAATTTTAAATGTTGTTCTATCGAATTGAAATAAATTTTCTTAGGTTAAAATATACGGAGAAATATGGCAAATTGTTGTTTTTTCTTTAGCGCAGATTTGGCGTTTTCGCGAAAGAAATGTTACGGGTTGGCTTTTTCTAGTTGCAAGTGAACAGTGGTTTCCGTTGGGAAGTTTGTGGGGTAGTGTATTTTTATGGGTTCTTCGATGAACTCATCGAAAAAGCTCACAAACTTTTGATTCTCTGGATAATCAGACCATATTCCTGTAAATTCACTTCGCTGCTACCCATCGAAGGTTCGCCCGCAGATGGACGAACTCCTCGTGAGAATCATTTCCAGCTTATTAGTGCGAGATGCAAGCTTGATATATTCAAATATTTCTTTTCACACACTTAAATATTTCCTGTCAGAGAGAATTATCGACGACTGAGATTCATCGGTGCAAAAAAAAATTACACGGATATCATATCTTTGTGAATTTGAAATAAAATTGCTTTGTTAGCTCACAGGTCATTCGGTTTCAAACGTTTATGCATATAAAACAGTCATGTTTACCTGCCTCATACTCTCAACCCAAATGTCTCTTACGTGCAAAGTTCTTTCTGCTGAATATTCGCACTTTTATTGAATGAAAACCAACTTTGCGCCTCTTCAAATACTTTGCTGCTTAAACCTGTAGCAAACGATGTCTTTACATCGCTCGCCTTCTACGCCCTACCTCACACTAGTTTATAGTTTTGCTTAAATATCCGGCATTCAACTCCAGCGAGCATGTTTTATACTGCTCCAAAGTGTCCTAATCAGTCGTTTTCTTTTATTGCCTATATCCGACCTAGTTTTTCTCCTTTTGTTCGTTTTTTTCTTACTATTTTACAAGGTAACACCGCATTCGATGTAATTTCCACTATACAAAATTTTTGTTGATGCTCAATATTCAATATGCATCGATAAATTCGATAAAAAATGCGAATTCGATATATTGTTGACGACATTTAAATGAATGAATAGAGGTTCAGCAAAAGCGCTCATAACCTCGTTCTCATAACACTCAAAAACATTTTCTCATGTCACTAAACGCAAACACGTTCGATTCCATGTGTTTTTTTCTATTCAACGTCATAGATTTTATATTCTCGTTGTGTCAATTGATCTGCTCCCATCCATTTGTCTATTTTTTTCATTTCTCTACAAAAAAAAAACTTCGAGATAATGTTTGCTGAGTATATTCTTTGGTGCAGAAAGTGTCACGAAATTATATTTTTGTTCAGTTTTCAACATACTATGGTTTCTTTCCTACCTCTCGCGGTATAATGGTCTTTCGTTGAAGCATACGGTATCTTTTTGAAAAAGGTGACGTCATAAGGGGTGCAATTGTTAGATTGCAATTTAGATGTGAGCAAGAAGGCGAATAGAATATCCCATTGAAAGGGGAGAAATGTAAAAAGTTTTGCTGATGAATAATGAATCAAATCTGCTTTGACTTCTATATCGCTAATGAGTTGATGCATAATAATATGAATCGAGAGACGTCGTGCTCATTGGAGTAAATATTGAGATCAGCTGCTGACTCAGCCATCTTTGAATAATACACTATTTATTCTTTGACGGATTGTGCAAAATTAAGCATTTTCTTGAGCTTGATGCTCATTCTCGAATAGTTTCTCAGCGACAATTTTCGCAGTGATTCAACAATTTGCATGCAGTGGATTTCAGAGGTTCCCCTCATACCCTAATGGCCAAACTTATATTATACTGGGGGAAATGACGTTTCGAAGTTTTGAGCCTTAAAAAAGCATTCAGAAGGTCATCGTCGATGTAAAAAATGATGTATAGGGGAAAACGTCTTTGTTGTGCCGACTTAGCAAAATGGACGATAAGAAGAGCAATATGCAGACGATGCACTAGCGGAACAATTTTCACTGAGGCATCCAGTGTTTCTTTTATGCACTGCTGACTCGAACATCACCGCGAACCACAAATTTCATCATTGTGAGGTTAAATTTTACCGCGGTTAAATTATTGATGTGAACGCAATTTTGATAAATGGTATAACGTTTATGTTTTTATAGGCATTACAGCAATCGTTCACACATCAATAAATGTACATTTCACTTATAATCATATTTGTATTATTCTTATGGCACCAACTACAAAAGTTAGAAAGTAGGACGACTAGGGATTGTACAAGACAAAGTGTACCAACATTAGTTATCAATTCTCTCCAAAACATCAGCCCACAAATGAAATAGCGCAAAATATTCATTGCAGAAAGGATATATGGAATAGCTGTGTTTAGAAAATTATGAGGCAGGCTTCATTTAGCTATGGATTCTTGATCAATTTAAAAAGGCATTGCATGATAACGCCAACGACGCCATTCTATTGCATCTAAGAAAGATGGCGCTCTTCAAATTTTGGAACGCTGAAAGGGAGTGGTGAGGCGGGTTGAAAGACGTGGATGCAGGTAATTACCACCTCTTCTTCCTTTTCATCCAGCACGGTAGTGGAAAGTTGTTTGTTCTGTTTATGCAGTTGTTCATAACGCGTTGCACTGTCAATGTATGCATGCTAAAGTTTCAACGCAAAAGTTCATCACAGCTTCAAACGAAGGCAAACGCCCCCGAGGCGATTTTTGCCACATTATAGTGCCGCGTTTGAAGACGGATTATTAATCACTCCACAAGGGAGCGTTTCTGCCATTTTGCAACTCTTCTGCGTCTCTAAATCCGGAAAGCAGCCTCTTACTGTAGCAGTTTATTTGAAGGTTAGCAATAATTGCTGGTTCAGCTGATTCGAACCTATTTAGCCATTTTCGCTAAACGATTGCTATATTTTGTTGCCATATAATATCTCATCTTAAAAATCTCCGCAGAACACAAACTGCCAAGAATCTCCAATCGCTCACTAATCATGTGATTTAATCCTTCACAAGACTCACATTGCGGAAATGATAACTCCACTCTAATGGAATTTTTTCAAAACTTATCGCAGCAGACTTCCAATGATAACGGTCACGTTAGTTTGTGCCTGGATTTAGGAGAACAAGCATCGCCTCAGCGCCCACATTAATAACACTTAAGGGCCTGTTAAAAGTAATCAGTCTGAGATCAGAAACACTGTACTGAACAGCAAACTGTCAAGCATCTATGATAGTTTGCTCGATATACAATGGGCAGTTATCATAAGCAACTTGATTTATCTGTCGCTCCGCTTGCTCTCCTTTGATAGTTGCAAATAACGTGCCATTCATTCGGCGTTTTTAAGACCTCAAATGATGAGACGATCTCATGTATAGGCTGCAAACGCAGGTGTGATGCTTTACCTATTATACTGTGGGAATGGTTTGATAAGAAATACGGAAGGCGAATTTTGCGTCCACTCAGCTCGACAGAGACTTTCAGTTAATTTAGTTAAAGCAGTTGCCACTATTTAGGAGACTTCAAGTTTTAAGCTTGCCAGACAACTGCTCTAAGAGCGTTTTATCATTTAGTCATCAATTATTTGAATCAATGAGAGCAGAAATTTTCATAAGAGCAAACCGTCGTGGCTTGTCATTCGCAATCGCAGCCATTTTCTTCAAATCCTCTAAATATTCATAATGCATTTCTTGCCTCACTAAACCTCTTTGTGTTGTATATGCTTCATCCCCCTTCGACAATTTCCACGATCGCTGAATAACACTATTTACGCAAATGCGCTTTCGCCTTTTGTTATTGATGTATTCAAGTCTTTGTCAACCACTGAAATGCATGAAATCTCAATCCTTTAAAGTAGTTTCTACTCCACATAAAATCAATCATTTTACGCAAGCTCCCACCATACTCAAATATGCATCTTAAGTCTCATAGAAAACTCAAACGTTATTTATAATTAGTCGCCTGATTGCGCTGGTAGTGTGGTGATGGTCGTGTAGATGGCGGAATTTTACTCAGTCTTGTTTTCTATGGGAAAAGTGTAAATGGATTTATATGACACCAATTTTTTTCACATACTCCTTCACTGACTTTCAAATTCTGAGTGCAAATGCAAGTAAATCGAGTGATATCAGTATCAGCAGCAAATACATTCGATTGCAGAGTCCGATTTGATATTCTTCTCTAAACAATGAGATGCACAGAGAGGCACACTGACAGTGTTTTAAATTGCTGATTAAGCAACCAAACAAATTGGTTAGTTAGTTACCGACTAGCGACTCATTCAAAGAAGTTAGTGACCATAACTGAAGAAATAGAGTGACAATGTGGGGCTTTTAAGAGGGCAAGTTATGGTAACCATTGAACAATGTAGAAAGATCGTTGAGGGAATAGTTATGGCAAGTTGCGAAAACGAATGACGATTTCCACGAACGAACAAGTTGATGGCGTATCTCGGCACGAAAAGATTTATTCGAACTGGTAAAAAGAACAAACGCTTGCCGACAACGTGACAGATGAGCGAGGCACCCAACGGCCCCCAAACAATTCTTTCGACATCACCTGCAGCCACGCCTGCCCTTCGAGTTTGTCGTTCCGAATGCCTCTTGTGATCTCGTGCACATACTCCTATAAATTCGATGAATAACATATATACCTGAGCAGTTGCCTTATTCATCGATGTCTCAGTGTTCTTCGACTCTCTTTGAGATCAAACAAATTAGTAGTAATTTGTGAAGTTAAAAGTGAGTTGTTCCAGTGAAATGATGGCAATGCCGCATTGAGAATTTGCGTAAAAAATATTTGAAGAGAAGAACCAGTCAAATTCCAGAGTGAAACAATTTATAAAGGCGTCTGAGCATATACTGTCGAACAACATAAAAAAGTGTTCGTAAGTACATTGTGCCTTTCAAAGTGCGCATCTGCAAAATATTCTCCAATCATCAGTTAGACGGAACAAGCGTGATATGTGGCCGAGCAATGACCGTTTTCTGAGTGAACAAAGCCCTCTGCGGGGTGTCCCCATTTTCGCCTACCGTATGCTTCGCTTCGCAAATTACCATGCTTCAAATACATACGCATTTTAAATACAACATTCATTCTTCAAAAGCTGAGCGTCGATTATATGAGGGAAACGCCAACAAAATCACTTCTAGTAGCACTGATCGTGTGCAATATTCTAGCAAACCGTTCGGTAAACATCTGTAAGAATTTATGACTCCACAAGCGTTTATTAAGGTCATAAATACCTATTTAAAGTACAACAGATTTTGTAACACTGCTCAAGGTTGACTCGTATTGTTTTAAATGCACATGAGCTGTACTTCGATAGAAAGTACCATCAATGAAAGTATCGCACACAACCAAAAATATTACACGTATTGAGAAATTGATGAATAGCTGGAAGTGAAAGGGCAGGATTATCATGAAGAGATATTCAGTCATCTTCTGCTTCATAAAACCCCTCCCCTTGTGCGACAGTGCAGTAATTGCTGATGTGAAGGAGGTGTTATTTGGTGATTGGCAATTGGGCACGGTTTTCGTGTTATTGCAACAATACGAAAAAACACCGTTCCTAATTGTTAACTTTTCAAAGAAAGGAGATCGTGGTTAGACCATCTGGTTATGTAGCACTTATCGTTATGTAAAAGTCACATCAACTAGACCCCTAGAAATTCTACCAAGAATTCAAGCAAGCTAACAACTACGACTAGCAATTGATCGCACCCTACCTAAACAGGAAAGGAAAACTATTTCTCCACATCAAACCTTTCGCATCCTTCTCCGTGCTACTCGTCACCTTCATCATCTAAGATCACACCAACGCACGATGAAAACTTGATCTGTAGGCAACTTCACGTCTTTAACCCAAATTCATGATCCCAACAGTCGATTCCCAAGCTTAAGACATTTACTCCACAACTAGATTCTTAATACAGACAAAATTGGGTAGCTCCCAGTTGGTTTAATGAGAAAACTACACAGTGGCAACTGACGTCTCTTCTTATCAGAATTATATACAGAAGGGCACCTTTGCCTCCTATCCACTTAATATCACCCCATTCCCTCGACCTCATCTAGCGTAGAAACTCCCAACAACGCGCTTTACATGGTAGTGCAGTCCTTTCCTGAAAGTCTTTAGCACCCTAAAATTCCAACTTTAGTACAAGCGGTAATGGATCTGCCACCAAGCGATTCTGTTCTGAAAGACAAGGTGCAAGTTAATGCGAACGTGACCAACCTTACCTCTAATGCTGTGCCCTTCACCTTTGTCTCTAATCTGCGTACTTCATAATCTTTTTTCTGTTTTTTATACCTCATGAATAGATGAGTTGAAACACCTTCACATTATAAATGATTTATTGTCACAAAAAGGCATCGGAGTGCAGTGAGGAATTTGAAGGATACAAGAGAGAACAAAAAGTGGGCAACCATGAATGACACAAATCGCTTGAAAACTGCAACTGAATGCCGTCCACAGCATCACCGTTTGCGCTGTCTACAGTACACGAAATCCCCCTTTCTTATGGTCGTACAGGACACACGTAAGTGGCATGCATGTACCTCTAGACGGCGAAAGGTTTGCGCCCCAAGCGTTGTATTGGGCTAAGAGCAAGTAATATGCCACTAAGGTTCCGAATCCTACGTAATGCCATCGTTGCGATCAGGCCAAACTCTAGCTCAAGTATGACATCTCATTGTGCTCGCATATCGTTGTGTGTATTGACAACAGCCACATGCCTACATTAGCAGGTACGCAGCACCTGCGTCCTCCATCCACACTCGCTGGAACTTCGACAGATGGGAACTATATAGACTAAACATCAACTATATAGACTACACACCTTTGTTTCATCACGTCCAAGTGAAATTTAACATCGAGGTATTTTAGCAACACAACAGCCAATCCCTCCCTCAGCCATACAATTTAGACCGTCTATAGTGCGCAACGTGTGCGTCATCAATCATCCGGAACTGATAAATGCCACAACCCATTCCACAAACTATAAGAAAGTCTTATAACAATCACAGGCACAAACTACAACGATGGAGAGCAAAATCGCGCATATTTTGTAACAATATAATGAAAACTAACAAGCTGAAAAAGTGTTCGATATACATTCCATTCATTTGTATTTTAACGAAAACAAACGAATCAAAATATAAATCATCAGCAGAACAATAGTGACACATCCATCGGTTTCATCAACATAACGCAGTAATACTTCCAATGCATCACATTATCGAATATATAACAAACAATACAAAAATGGAATCTGAAAGACAACAATTCATAAAATGCATAGTTTCTGCAGTGAAATACATGCTTTTTTAGATGGCGAATCTTTCGAAATAACTTCAATGATGATAAAAGATGAAACGAAGTTTACTGCTAAATCGACTACGACTTCCGTCCTCAACGGTTCTGAAAATGCTACAAATAGCCGTATTGTGTTGAGATATGCCCTACTGATCTCTGAGAACAGCGAACGAAGATGCCTTCAAATTTTTGGCAATCAAAGAATTTGCCTTTTCGATATCCATCGCCGCAAGTAAACAACACTCGACGATAAACATCAAACAATGAGACAGCCCATATACATTCCTTCTAATGGGAGCCAGGCAATTGCTCCTATGAATACACCGTTGTACAACTATTAAAACAAATAGCATGCCCTAGATGGTACGGAAGGACGGATTAGTGCGAGACAATATATATACATACCGTCCTCACTTTTGCTCATGTAGCCTCATCAGGCTTGAATAGATGCAACCTATAGATGAATAAAAATATGAAAAAGTCAAAAAGTAATCATGGCAGCAAAACGATGAGTGAACCTAACTCACCGAGTGCAACAAACTACAAATCAGACTACAAACTTCTTTACAAATAAATTATACAGGATGAGTATTTGCGAAATGTGACAAACGACTCGATATTCGGCTTACGACGAAATCATAAGAGATGATAGAAATCATTAGATATCACTGATTAAAAGTCGCTCAGCGTTGTCACATCGACTTGATCAGAGTTCGTTGAACATAACTCCACAGATGCAATCATTCGAACAGAAACCGAATCACTAAGACCATTCCATTATAAGGTGGCATCGCAAAAATAAAATACGAAGTGAAGTATCTTCAGCAAAGCAATTAAAACAATCAACTTTGAAAAGAATTATACAGATGGGATTCCTTTTGCATTCGTCCAATCATGCAAATCATTTCGAGATAAAGCTAAACGAAGCTAACAATCACAAACTTGTGCAAGCAAACAACGACGAAATACAATGAGGAGAAATATTGGGGTGTTTTCTGAGATCAGACACTCTCAGTGAAGATTGCACTCTTAACAACTAAACGATAAACATTTAGAGATCTGAAAAACATAACGCCTCAAGTTTCAGGCCTCTCGCCGTAAGCTAATCTCATAGCTCAAGCGCATCCTCGATCCACGCCACATCAACCAACGTCGCCCTGTGCTCTTTCGTTAAGCCTCTGGGCTTATTGTTCCTGGAAAAAACTTTCTTCATCAGTCCATAGGTTCTAGGCTCATTTAGCTAGAAAAAGCTCACTTTCAAACGAAATTACCAGTTGTCAATGTAGGGTCGAATAGGACCGTGAGCTACATCGGTAGTTATTTCAGCTTCGTTTATTTGCTGTTATGCCTTGCCTCGCCGTCCCCCTCTTCCCTCCCTCCTTTCCCCTTCTCAAAGCCTATTCGGATGAGAAAAATCATCCTCTTAAAGAAGATATCATCATTATACATCGTCCTTAAAAGCGACCCTCTTAATCCAGATGCCTCTTCCCGAAGTGCACAAGCATGATCGAATGTTACGTCGAAGGAAGCATTGAATATTTCGAAATCAGCACCTGTTGTCAACAACAACATGTGTTACATGCTCATCGATTGCTGTACTCAATTTGGCAGCATGCATCTTGAGAAGACTTCTCGCATACTGTACGGTTGAAGATGGGAGTGATTCATCCAAGAAGAATGTCAGATTTGAGAAACGGAAAAATTTTTCGTCTCCAAGCAACTCGTCTCTCAACTTCTGTTCATCAACACTGCTGTTCCCCTGAAAATAAATTTGTGGATTTATGTGAAAAAATGAAAAAATAAATAAAAATAAATTTGAGGATTTATGTGAAAAAATGAAAAAATAAATAAAAATAAATTTGAGGATTTATGTGAAAAAAATGAAAAAATAAAAAGTTTATTGTAATCATAAAAATGCAACAAAAATAATTCCGTTTATTTGAGAGGGACACAAGCAGCATCGCACGCAACTCATTACATTCTCTCATGCATATTCATTCAAAATGAAAGTGTATCCCATATACAATTATTATTCGCTCATTTCAACGCACCAAAACACCATTTCAGCACCATCGCGATTAAACATTTTTGGGATATAAAAACAATGGTATTATGGTTAGCATATAGCAAGTATCTTATAAGCGCGGTGAAGTAAAATGTGAATGCAGCTGGTATTGGACGAAATCGCTGGAATCAAGGAAGTCTCATAAATTGTAACTCATAACCACTTAATCTGATCGTCGCTGATTCAAATTGCTTGTTCTCAACTGCGACATATTCTATACATTATTCGGATTACTTCAAGGAGGGGGGAGAGACTTGGTATTCGAATCACAAACAGATAACTCCCCAACCATAGCCAAAAAGGGTGCAGTTAGTCAGAGGGAATTGTCGATGTTATCCATTCGTGATTTTCGAAAACTGCTAGCGGGAACTGAAGAATTCGGGGAGCTCTCAGCAAAACCACCCATAAAACGCAAAATTTCTGCTATCTTCAATCACTTTTGAGACTAAATGAAGGCTTGGCTCTTGTGGAGTACTTACCAAGACTCTCAGCGACCATTCTGCTCCCACTTTAATTTGCTTATCTAAAAAGTGACCTCTGGCAGCTTTCCAACCTGCAATCTATAAAGCAATTCAGTAGCACATTCAACTCGTCCGGCCAGGAGTAATGACTCGTCGACAATGTGCACAACTTCTGACTCACTCCTGCAACCAGAGTTCTATAAACATAAAGGTAAAAACTAAATACCTCGGTGCTATGAATGGTGTCAAGCATTGTCCGCACATCACTCACTGAAAACGGTTTTTCAACATCATCATTCGAATCCACTAACGCAACTTCTCGTCCGGCCGGGAGTAATGACTCGTCGACAATGTGCACAACTTCTGACTCATTCCTGCAACCAGAGTTCTATAAACTCTTCCAGTAAATCCTTTATGGTGGAAGTCATCTAAGTGGATATAAAGCAATTCAGTGGCACATTCAATTCCTTCTCATACTTCATTCAACGCCAAAAATTATGCAACATGGATCTTCAAAGTTTTCAAGTCTTTGAGTTCTTTTAAGTAGAAATATTTTCGAAATTCAAGTAGTCGAAATCCAAACAATAATATTTTTAATTAGTAATACAAAATAAAAAGTGCAAAAATTGCAACAACGCTGTCAAAAATAAGAGAAGACATATTTGAAAGGAGCCCATGAAATTGCTTCACAACCAAGTTATTAACATCCCATAACATCCGAACCAGATTGCTGTGAAAAGCTCGTCCTCCATCGGGAAGCAATTCTTTCACTTTTTCGTCCATCCCACCTCCGACAAAATCACGTCTCGACGAACACCCCTTTTCAGCCAAAACGCACCCTTACACCACTCTTGTACTCTACCTTCACCAAACCGCTCTGTGGTGAGTCTCCTAACGAACTGCAACATCCTTGTCCTAATGAACTACCCTCACCATCCACTTTCATCCAAAAGGTCGAATGCCTTGTTAATAGATTAATGGATGGATGAGGCAGTGAATATGTTGTTAGCAGTCATTATGGTGAAACAGAGTTAGAGAAAATGGATGAAGCAGTAAACTTTCGCAGCACTTTCGGAAAGAACGGTGCTGGTAAAAAATACTTTGAGTATGCACAGCACTAACCAGCTCTACTTCGCGACACCTCTAATAGACAGCAGTTCACACGTTAACAAACATGGCACATATTGTATCCAGTGAAATTTGCGAGGAGGCCGTAGAGAGATGGGGGGGGGGGGGGGGGGGGGGGGGGNGGGTAAGCGGAGGGAAGAGGAAGTGGTCTGTCGCGATGTAAAAAGAATAGTCCCGAATAGATACACTATTAAATAACAGTAACGATATAAACAATACAAACCATACCGTAGGGAAGTCACTGGGCAGGATCAACAAAACTACCACACATTAAATGGCATCCGGTCAAGAAATACCTGCAGCAATTTCGGCTCAAAAAAGTGGCAGTGATTCAGTAAACGAGCAAGAAATGAAGACCCACACAGGTAAGACCGTCTTTGCATCTGCGCAACGCATCGCCCAATCGGTGCTCACCACATTATATTTGTTGCTCTTTACAATCGCTTTCGTCTTCAGATTCTTCGACTCGCCCGTCAATACAAGAATTGTTTCAGGCCCTGAAGAGGACTCCGTATCAGAAAATGTTTACTGACCTTCAGAATGCAACGTGAAGGTGCTTTTGATAACATAGCAAGTAAAATCTTCATTGAAGAGAACAAACTGATAGGCAAAGTCAAACATCAAATTCTGCATGGTATTTGCCAAAACCATTTTGTCGATCCGATCACTTATTTGAACGAATAATAAATATCCATACGGGTGGTCACCAATGAGGCGAGTTTGCATATTCAATTAAGCCCATTCTCATAAGAAGCTGACTTGTATCTCCCTATAAACAGAACATAACCGGATGGAATATATCATCAACGTGATTCAGTTCATTTACTTCAAACTCAGTGAGTGAACACATTGAGTTGCTAATCAACGTCAACTGGAACAATTATTTGGTAAAGCCATTAGGGAAAGCAATTCAAACATTTTCCAACAGTTACAACTAATGCGAAAAAATCACCGAAATATGACAAGATGCTTTTCCTCGCCAATCACTGCTGACAGGGTTTATAAGCAGTGAATGTCGTGTCCAAGCATACCCACAATACGGAGTGAATAGTTGTTGAACACCTGATAAAGTGAAATGAAGCAAAACCGAATTTCTCACATTTGCATGCGATCGAATAAACAAAACAGAAGCACAGTGAACAATCATAAAGAGTTCTACTCCGCATCAGAATATTAGATTGCTAAGCCGCCAAGTTAAAAAGCAGAGAAATTGGAATGACTTTAAAGTGAAACAAATTTAACAAACAATAATATTTCTACGCAACATTACCTCCATTTCTGAAAGTCAACTAACGCTTACGGAGAACTTACTTGGATTAGCGACGTGTGAACCTCCAAAAGATTCGATGATTTCACGGATCCGTTGTGCGCACACGTTCGCACCACCATGAAGGACGCAGACCTGTTTACCCTGTAGGTCCGCACCAAGCAGTGGCACACATGCCTTCTTCGGTAACACTCGATATTCATCCATAACCTGACGCACTGCCACCCGTTTGCGCATATCCGCCGAAGCTTTCTCGACGCTTGCTAAACTCTGCGAACGCAAATTCTGCAAACAAATACGAACGTATACGTATACATCACACTCAAATAGTGATCAAAAAACTGAAGGACTGCAAAAATATTGGAGAAAAGAGAGCTTATTGGAGGTCTAGAACAGATGAAGTAAAGCATGGTGGGGACTTAGAAAATAATAGAGGGCATTCTGATAATAATAAATCACATAAACGTATCAAAACCACGCATTAACAAATAAATAAATAAAATTCCACAAAATCTGCAAATGAAAAAGCCAAAACGAGTTAGAAAATTGTGTGCAGATTGTTGAGGAAAATATTAGAGATTTGTGAACTGTTATTATACAACACTCAAATAAGACTTAATTCTATAGCTAAAGCGGTCGTTTCCTTACGACCTCTTTAAAAAGAGATGCATAGTGTTTCTTAGCTCGTTCTGATGCATTCAAACAAAAAAGATCCTCGAATGCTGAAAGACGCATAAATTTGAGCCATGACACACTTCTTCAAATGTGATAAAGCAATGGATAACCCATTTTTCAAAGAAGATTACTGCGGCTATCGAGTTATCAACTACATTTGAAGTATAACCTTCTCGTAATCGAGAAAATCTTCGTATTTATCGGCGTCCTTCACAGACTTATCGTCACGATAAAAGCGCAGTGAGGGGAATTGAAGTCGACCATTGATTATCCCTGCTGCTCGCACCTGAATATTAGGCATCTTATGAACATATTTACTCAATAAAAAATACATGTTCTTTTACAAGCAAATCCCCACTCTCATATTTCTTTTACAAGCAAATCCCCACTCTCATATTTTGAGGGGTTGTAGACTCGAGCTCTCATATTACTGTTGACCATCGTATGAGCACATTTTGAAGGTTGTAGACTCGGGATACAAATGATACTATAGTTAAAGCTTTCAGCTTATCAAAAGTGATAATTCTGGTGCCTCTACGCTCAAAAACCTTTCCTGCGGGAGTTTGGCAGTAAATTAGCACTTCTAAGGGTAGCCACTCGTCTCAAAACTAGTAATCAAGCGCAATGTCATCAGACAACTTAACACGTGCCATCATCGCCGTGCATAACCTCAGTCAGACCTTCCACATCAAAAAAAAAAAAATCGAGGAAATAAAGACTCGGAGAGCCCACAAGTCCCAACCAAGGGCGGAGAGGAGGGGTGCAGTTTTACTTAGCCGTCGTTGGCCTACCTTGAGAAAACTGAACAGTCAAAGTAGAGCCTTTTGGCTTTGTTGCCGTCTAGCCCTCACTCAACGAAATAATTTGTTAAACTAAACAGAAGAAACAGCTAACTAGAATGTTAGTGGCGTGAGTTAGTTTCCAAAGCCAATGCAACGCATCGCCTCGAAAGTTAAAAGTTGAAAAAGAGCGCTTCCCTCCTCCACCACTACCTAAAGCAACATATGCAGCTGGTAGTAAAATGTCCTCACCTCAACCACCTGTATATTATCCTTATGAGCGTAGTCCGTCGCTTTATCGGTACTGGTGCATGCACCATGAATCCAATCGGGAACCACTCGACCACTCAACCATCCATGATCTTTTTCCAATTTCGAGTTCAAACGTTTGCGGGTCATGTCGTCTAAGCCCCGCGAAGTCTTGCCCACCACAAAGAACTTGTCATCTGAAACGTCCATCGCACTACATTATCACATACCAGCTAAGAATTCTTCAGCACCATAACATCAACAAGCGTGAGTCTTTATCGCAACCACAATATTAGAAAAACCACATAAAAAAGAGCAACTCGTTTAAAAATGATTTACTTCCGTCCAGTGCTCCCAACTCAAATCTCATCGTTTCTTAAAAGTTGCTATCTTTACTCGACAAATAATCAACAACCTTAATCGACTTAGTTGCCAAAGGAGAAGTTTGATGCCTGCCTGCTACGGTCCGACAGCTCAAATATCCAGGACATATCTACTTCTGTATTTTAGGAACAACTTGGCCTCTTATTTCATAAGATCTAGTCGAGTAATTTTAATGGAGTTCGCAAAATAAATTCAAGTGTGGAAACACAAACCACGAATAACAGCCACAACGTAGTTCTCGATGAAACCATTTCTACCACGATCGACACCTACAACGGCCAAATCGAGTGATTCGTCACCCAAATGAAATGGCTTCACCTGCAATCACATTGAATACCTTTAAACACCTGGTAACTTAGCGAAGAAATGGAGAACGGAAGAAAATAACTAATAGAACAAACATTACGAGAAACAACAGAAGCTGAAAGAGGCAAGAATCTATAAGATGTTTGAAAGGATCACTGCCGGATCTTTGAAAACAACGGTGCTAAAGGACAAAAAACTGAGATGGTATTAGAAAGTGTACTGTGTTAAGAAGGCAGCAGTTTTAATGATGCGCAATTTTGAAAACGATAACAAAGAGAAAATTTGGAAATATGCAGCGGAACTCAACATGAACCATGTATGAGCATTTCCCTCTTCAGAAAATTATGTGAGCACTTGCTCGTCAAAATGTGATTTAATAGTTCAGACTGGACAAACACTGGGAGCTTTATCTGCGTTGGTGATGATCATTCAAAAACTGCAATGCTTATATAGAATGCGATCCATTCACGCCATTTCCAACCGTTTAAGCGATCTCTCGCCAACTCCATCTATTCCCCAGTCCAGTGAAATAAGAGAAGCTTGCATAAACATAGCAGAAAACGAGAAAAGATGACAACAACTTGTACATAAGTGCGCTATATTGCATTTGAAGTCGATCTTTTGTGCTCAGGCATGCAAATGCGAATGCAGTGAATTCGCCACAAGTGAATATGTCTTGATTCCGATCATCACCTCTCGACAATGTGAAAGACCACAAAAATAGACAAAACAGTTGCTAGTGCTGCTAGAGGATGCAGCGTACTTGAATTTCAGCTTAGACAGGTGAGTGCGACAAGCAACGAATCACCTTGAACCATCCGTTGATCATATGACGAACGCCAATTTTGTATATCGAATCGATCTTCTTCGCGACAACACCCTCTTCACCTTCTCTCATTGCCTTCTCATAGATGCGAACGAATTGTTCCCTTAAAAGGTAACACGCAAATCTATGCAATCGATTTTAACACATCAAAACTTGGAAGGAGAAGAGAGTCAATCATGCCTGACAACACACCTCATTGTTCTTTGACATTTACGATCACTGCAATGAACATTTGCTATCATTAGAACTAAACTACTGCAACATATTGCAACTTACAAAAATTGCAGATACAGAAATATTTTCAGCTCATTTGCAAAGCAACATATAGGACTTGGAGAATTGCTGGCAAACTTATTAAAAACAATCATGCTTGAAGAATTAACAGATGTTTTGAAGGAAAGAGCTGTGCTATGTACAACTGCTGCCTTAATGAGTTCATTCATTGAAAAATATAGATACACATGAAACGGTGCGATTAGACGACGACCTAAACGTTGCATTTCCTTTAAATGATGCAAATGAAACGTGCAAAACGGAGCATTCGGTGATGCTTAATAGGTGACTCATTGTCGACTGTGAATGATAAAAGCGCAAGAAAAGAGATCTGCTAGACAGAAAGTGAATATATACTTGCAGTGTAGATGCTATGCATATAAATGTCATCTTTCACCGATTTACGCCATCTCATCACATGTCGGAAAACATATTGGCAAAAATTTCCTCCAGTTTTCCCCTCTCATCTCGTCGATGTCCTCCCATACACTGCTCTCCCGACCCTTTTCGCCAATCGTCTCTCTTGTCCCCCTCCTTCCCCTTTCCCGCATGCCGAAAATCGCCTCCTCTCATAGCACACTAGTCTGCATTGCCTCATGCGTTTCATAAGGCATTCTCGCTTCACCAACTTACTAATACTGCTTCAGGGAATCCAAGCCTGCGCCTCAGTGTTACTATAAAACGTTCTGCGAGGCGACTTCAACCTCTCATCCCCCCATCACTTCCCTCACTCTCTCAGCTGAAAAGTGATCTTCTAGCTAAGGTGGAATTCGTTTGAAAGTGATAAAAAAGTCTGACAAACGAGTAAGAATCAAATAATTAATGGCGAATAATGACCATGAACAAGTAATAATGCGTGAACAACGTCTCAGGATGAAGCCGCCTCAGCCAAGCCGGGGTTTAGATTGGTCACAAACCATTCAAAACACAGCCACTAAGTCTCAGCCAGAACAAACTCATTAAATTTGTTAGATTACATATACACTGCTAGAAATTAAATCAGCAATTTTCACTCATCACGATGCTTTTATGAAACGTCTCCAACGGTTACTTAAGTAAAGGGATGTAAAATGCTGGATGCAACTGCAAGGATATGAGAACGCTCTAGCGTTCGATGCTCCCGTTTTATATATGACTATAGGTGGCCTTTTTCAAAACATTCCCACGTCCCTCGCAATACTTCACTCTGATAAAACACCTACCCACAAAATCGTTGGTATGATGAACGCCATAAACACCTATGAAGAAAGCTTCTAGTTGTCATCGGAAGTAATCAAAGAATTATTAGATGAATGAGAAGAATAAAGCAAATAAAAGTAACCTATTGCTGACAACATCAAAATCAGCAATGAATATCACTTTGTTGTCTTGTTTGCATAGAATCGAGCCATCCTTCAGAAGAGTCTTCCGCCTTTCCAAAGGGATATTCATCAACGAACGACCATTTAGAAAGAGAACATCGAATATGGCGAGACATGCTTGGACCACTCCATCACCCTTAAGACTCTTCACATCGTACACTCGGCCATCAGATGCGAGCCGCCCTTTGCCAACTTAAACCATCCAAAATTACTAAGGCTGATAAGTAGGCCTCCTATCATACACTCTATATAGCATAATCTGAACGTGTGTGCGTCTCCTTTCCTCCCTATACTCTCTTCGCCCAGTTTCAGATATCCTTAATTTATAGGGATTGTGAAATGCCTTCAAAGAAATTCATCAAAACAGAAGAAACTATGACGAGGAGAACAGATATATAAGCCTTTTGAAGATTCTCGATAAAATGTTAATAGAAAAATAATGCACTTTACGTCTAATTGGGCTATTTTAATGCCAAATTTACACAACAATTATTTCATCTTTTCACTGATCACTGCAAAAATCATTGAGTGAAAATAAAAAGATTCGATTCCTTGAGATGAGCTCCGTACTTTGCAATCTGCAGCATTAGAAATCTCTTAATTTCGTTCACTGTCACAAATGAAAACGCTGCTGATTCAATAATGAAAACGGCGATAAAGCACTGCAGCCGAGCAATACAATACTTCTGCTAGTCTACAAAAAATCTACAAAATTTTACTTCGCTCCCCTGAATGTTATTCAGTGAAAGCTAATTGGAATAATAATACAAAACCTTTATACGCACAAAGCTGTCTTAATTATAGCCAGAGCAATAAATTTCACTACGAATGAAATGGGTCGCTATTCCAGCCAGTAGGATTGGTGCTAATAACACGTCACAGACGCTTGTTCATCTACACACTTATTTTTATATTTGAATAGATTTATCACTAAATTTATATACATCCCCTTCTGAAGTCTCTATGCTACTATCCCATACTCATTCATTGTCAGCCACTATCGAAAAATTGTTGATAAGTTCACGAAATGGTGACAAATTTGAATAACAGCCTACCATATTTGCCATCAACAGTATCCCAAAGAAGCAGCTCCGTATCCAGAATGCAACTATCGAGCGTTGGTGCGAAGAACGGCTCAATTCGGTCATTCAGCGAAACGCCTACTCCGGCTGAGAAATCGTTCTGATTACGAGAATAGTACCGATACTGACCCACTCCACCACGATGTACCATAAAATGTTCGCCATCAAATTTCAACTCCACGTAAAAAGGCTGTCCACAGTATTGCACCAACTAAAACAAAACATTTTATATAGATCAAAACATTTGACCGCTAAATAACAGGCCTACTTTAATAGTTCACTTGACCGAATACAACATCACTTGATCACTTGATTGACCGGACTGTCCAACGTCGATGACGCTGCCGGTCACAATGCGCTTCCATTAGGGTACTGAGGCCCGTGGTTTTGCATTGTTGTAGCCAATAAGTGACGCCACCCCGCTGGCCAGGCGAGCAGGCCACCTATATATATGTATATATATACATATATATTCAGTTCGGAGTTTCGGTTATTCGGAGTTTCCTTCTCCTAGCCTTTCTTCTTCCACGAAGTACCTGCAAGGCAGCAGGGGCTGCGATCTTTTTCGGCGGATCGTACTCGCCGTGATGCGAAACCGTCATTGGGTAATGTGACCATTTTTTAAGTGTTGGCGCGCCACCGCCAACCCCAGTCACACCCTGATGAATTTCGCCGTCGGTTGGTTCACGCCTGCTTATTCCGCATATTCGCAGGCGACCATCATATCTGACGGTCCTTCGCGACCCTTCCACCGCATCGAGCTGAGCGGTAGGAAACCGACCGCTCAGCAGCCGCCCAACATAGGATCGATAAAATAATAGTCGCGAGTTCGAACCCCGCCCTGACCTAAATATTTTTACACGCCCATTTGTTTGATACAACTAACATACAAATAACAACATCGCAACTGCTGCAGTAATAAGGAAATAATACAGCAAACAACAACAACTAACACACAACAGCTATTTTCACTGCACACGATTCAAATCGAATGCAATTCTCATGAATTTTAATAATAATTGAGTGAAGTCTCACTGTAACTTTCGCTTTAAGGAGAAAGAAAAAATGCGGAAGCTAGCTGAGGCAAGGCAGGGACACAAAGGCGGGGCGAGAAAAGGAAAAGCCATATCTTCTTCGGTTTCACAACAAAGTGGATCAATCCTTGATAATAACGATTTGTCACTTGATAAAAAACACATCTACACATTTGCAGCAATTTCATAGTTGTTTCCGATAGCCACTCGCAGTCACTTTGCGCCTCTGAGTCACTCTTCATCATTACTGCAGATAGACACCTTAACGCACAGACAATGCAGGCGAATTGAACATAAAGTGGAACCTTATCGTAGACGTTATTGCCATGTTTGACCCTCGACAAGAGCATTGGCTCGAACATCCGGAAGAGGATATCCGACTCGTCTGAGGACTGACCTTCTGCAGCCAACTGACATATCTTTTCGAGAGTTGTACCCGCCTTCCGCATCTCATTTCCCCTTTCATGTACCCAATTCACTAGTGTCGACGATGCCACACCCACACAGCGCTGCAAATCAACAACTCCATTTTATTGTGCAACAAATACCTCAGTCCTAATAAAGATCCTTAACAAAAGAGAACGAGAAGAGAAGGAAGATGACGAAGGTGTGATCAGCAGCAGCGATTATTCAAGAACACAGAGCATGCATTCGTAAAACAAAGTGCCGCTAAAAGCTCTCATGAAAACCGGATGGGATCGATCCGTTTCTGCTTTCTACCTCTTACGAAGTTTTTTCCTGCTTAACCTTTAGCAAACGTCGCATCCGTCTTCTACTAACAGTATGCCGTCTTCAGAGGTTCTAATAACCTCGCATTATTTCTTCTCTACCTACTCTTGCCACAACAATCGTTAGCATTATATTTGAAAGAGAACCAACTAAAAAAAAAAAAAAAAAGCATTATACTAATCAGCCAAACTTTCCAATGCAGTCGCGAGCGTATGACATTCGTCGTATATCACATCACATCCACCCCACACTACTATTTTATCTATATAAGGCGTTATAATGATAACGCCTTATGTAGATAACGTATTTAATCTATCACCACTCGTTATTCATTCGCATTGAACATTTATATGATGATTAACCACAGTTAATCAACCAAAACAATTGGCAATCGCCACTCACATTGTGTCGAAAAAAGAGTAAAAGAAACCTCCACATTACGGATGAGGATATTCATTAACCAAAAGAGTTCGCGCGCCGATGGACATCCCCTCAACAACGTGTTCAGCTCATTTTCACCTTTGAAAAAAAAAAACAATATCAATAATCGCATTAAAATTACGAACAAAATGAACAAGTAAGGGGGTGAAGAGGTAAGGAGAGGCAAACGAGGGGACGGAAGAACGAGGAGATGAAACTCTGACAAAGATATGATCATTTCTAATCAAAGTCAACCAACGTTAACCTTGAGCGACAATAGATCATTTATGGTTAAACAGCCAGAAATGCAATACGTCCTCGTCTAAATTCAAAACATTCACCATTAGAATACTGCAAAAACTTTCCGACCAATTAGACAAAAATCACACTGCAGCTTGAAAAGTGTGCGAGTGCAACTCGATCATGAGACCACCCCGCTCCACTGTGATAAAGCCACAGCTCTCATAACGAGTAGCAAACACTTCAACTGCTTATGTCTCCAGGTTACTACAACCCTACATTCGTACTCCAGATAGTGGAAACTGCAGGCTCAGACCGTAACTCTCAGCACTTCAAGTCAGTCTCATTACAACAGCAATAGCCAACGCTATTCATCAATGCCATGCAATCCACTACTACAGCAGCGGGAAACAAACTCGGAAAGACCGGCACACTAGCTCAAACTGTTGTCTCTGCGCCATCCCGCCTCCATTACACTTCTCGAGGGAGAATTACAGACATTAAGCGCGAAAACAGACCCGCATATTCCACATACTCACTACGTCGAGTAAAACCCAGGTCCAACTATACGAGCAAACGAATAACACATGACTTCTCATAAACGTCGAAAGCAAACGATTATTTTCAAGCTCTATGATGGAGGATGGGATGACTTACTGAGCAGGAAATGATGCCTCTCCTCTTCAAAATTAGGCGGAACTAAGATTTATTCGAGAGGGAGGGTAGAGGGGATAGGGAGAGAGAGAGGAAAGAATAACAGAAGAAGGAGAGTTGATGACAGATATCGCTTAGCAGAATTGTTCCATCGCAGCTGTGAGAGCCAAGCTAACGAATGCCAACCAAAAACATCCACTCGACGTTTGTGTACTCCTCTAGTCGGCCTCCTTTGGTTGAATAAATTTCTTCAAATATCTATTTAGCTTCACTTTCGCTTCAAGTTTGTTGCAAACAAAATTGGTATAATTGCTTGCCCTACTCGATGCATATTCCCACTCGCACCTCTCCACCACTCAAATAAATAGGCAAACAATTAAATAAAAATAAAACATACTGAGTTCAGCATTCATAATTTTGTCGAGTGATTCGTTCACTTCGAATATTGTTGCATCCCGTGATGATGGATTACGATCGGCGATCTCTCTCGCCAACTGCGCTATTGCCAGCATCGAACTCTAAAAATGCCGATCAGCAATAATTGTTTCTGCAACTACGAAGAGATGGGGAGGAGAGGATTATACTCCACCTTGCAAGTACGACAGTACATATCCGCCGTCTCTTTCAAATTCCATCCTACATAATCAAAGAAGGCAAGTACGACATCTCCAAAGAAGCAAAAGAACCCAAGTATTTTCAGAATCCCTTTTCACCAAATACCGTCGACAGAATTTTGGCTTCATGATCTCATTGCCCACTACCTTCAGGACCATACCTATCAAGTAAGATGCTATGTACAAATGGAAAGAAACTTTCACAACCATGCTTTATTCTTATCCATCAAATTTCCTTCCAACAAATTCGTCTCTGTAAAGGTTACGAACTGTCTCTACACCTGACAAACACTTTTCTGTCAGATCATGTATATAAAGCAAATCCCTTTGATTGCATAAACTGTGGTTAGCCGATCGTGCTATTTACAGAAGAGACAAGATGCTATTACTCTAGCACGAATGCTATTATGTCGCCGTGCTCAACCAACCTTCTTCTAACAAAAACCACTCCCAACAAGATACCACTGCATACCGATGAAGCAACCACAGGTTCAAACACCGCCGTAATTCTTTTGCATAGTTTAAAAGTGGGAAGGAAATAAAATGTGATAAGGTTTTTTAATATCATCTTAATACCAAATATCATTTAAATATCATTTTTTGAATAAAAGTATCATCTGCTTTCCATATCGCTGCGCCTTAAAGAAATGCGTTCATCACAGTCAATCAACGTACGTCTACAATATGCATAATATCCGTCATAAGGCATGGCTAAACTGAGATTAATTATGTGTAACAAACGGATACAACAATATTCACTATACCCTCGAATCGGTTTTCAGCAATTCTTTCTTCGTCTCATCGGGCAATAAAAGTGATTTGCACACTTTGCCGATCAGTTTCTTCTGAAATACGAAATTCAGATCATCACCTCAAAAACTATATAGCACAGTTAACACTGAAAAGATTTGCAATACGATCACATATTTTAGAGAACTTTATGGCTATATTACATGCAATTCTGCTGAAACTGATATTGAACACAAAATATTCGAAGATCGAAACGTTTTATTGCTGAGTGTATAATTTTTCGCTGAGTGTATTATGCTTTATTGATGAAGCTGTAGATGAAGCAGATAACGGGTGAGGAGTGAGGAGGAAGAAAATGAAGAAAAAAATTCGTGCAGTGAGTCTCGCTTTTGAAATATAATCACCGAGGGAAGCAAACTTATGCTACAAAACAAGCCAGGTTGGGAATCCAATCACTTACAGCAAAGAACATAAGTTTTTCCAAGTAGGATTGGCCAGACAAATCCTCCCGCGGCTGCTTTTACTAAGGTAACTTGATCTCTCCATTCTATTCCAGCCCGTGCCATCGTTTGATCAGTCTTCGATGATGCCTTCCACCCTCACGTCTTGTCTTCCCCGAAACCCCTACCAGAAAGCTGCTGCTACAGATTACTCCATTTCCGTGTAAAACTTTAGGTCTTCCCTCGGCAATCAGCCCCAACCAATTCGAAAAGAAATCAAACGACAATTAAGACACCGATTTCATATTGAACCTCCGAGAGTCGAAGGCGTTGGCGATAAGCCGAAGAGTTGGATAGAAGCTCGGCTTAGTCGTCGACTCGCTAGTCGCATCCGATGACCATCTCGAGATAAGCGAATTAAAGATTCGTCGCTTAGCAAAAATGCCATTCTTTGGAATGTGTCGAATACGATCAAGAAATGCACAAAGAGTGGCGAATTTAAATCGCCGAGAAATATCCACACCAACTTCAGATTCTTCCGCTTCCATCCACCGTCGACTCTAAATTTTATTTATTTAAAAATATCAGCATTCCAACTTCAACGCAACAACGTCAACAACACAACAACATAAAGAAGACATAGCAAAACACCAACGGAAGTAACGAACTGCAGAATGCGAGTAGAAACAACTTAGTGAAGCATCACTACGACTCTAATCATCATGCAAGAACTCAACGAAGAATATTCTCAGTAGTGAATTGCATCAAAACTCATAATAATTGGCCTCAATTCTTGTGCATAAAATGCTTTCATATGCTATAAAACGTCCACTAAGTAATACAGCTCTTTCTGTGAATTTATTATTCATTAACATAAAAATGGCATATTAAAGAAAACATTTTAGGTAATTCGCAACAAACTGTAAAAATCCACCCAATATGCACATCTTCGATTTTTAACTCCCCCCCCCCCCCCCCAATTCTTTTTCCAGCAAAGTAAGCCTACAGAAGTGTTGCATTTGTAATACACATAATGCCCTCATAGAAAGAAATGGGAACGAATAGAAACTTTGATTTTCTCAAAAGTGACGCATAAAGGATAGTGTTTGATAAGTCACTTACGTACCCATAAGGCACAGATGATACTGAATTTGCTAGAGAACAATAAGAATGGAATGGAAACGACATCTTCAGAATGTAAAAGTAACATCCTCCATGATGCCACTGGTGAGGAATAGGCACTTGCTGTAGCAGTTCAAAACTCAAACATTCAATGAATTAAAACACTAGTTAAGAATCATTCTTCCCTGCACTTGACCATTATTGCAACTTGGATTCCCCCCCCCCCCCCCCCCCCCCCCC